>LTAE01004549.1:14990-31910 GCA_001647135.1 Pontederia paniculata | reverse complement strand
AAATTTGTGATCATTCAAAACATTTTCGGGATCCTAAATTCAACATTGTCTTCATCTTTTTTTTTCTTCTCATTTTGTTATTTCATCTAGTCTCTACAGTTTCATTTGATATAATCTTCCATACCACAATGATAACACAATTTTTTTTTCTCTAGATTATGATATATCACAATGACTCTAAGGACCTCTAATTTTGTCGATCCCCCTATTTTATGTGATAAGAGTTCGTGCAGTATTTGATTCCATGTTTTTCCTACTTGTTTCTTTATTGAACAAACTATATTTAATTATAAAAAATGATACAATAATATTAGGAGCAGAGTTGTTAGTGCCATCATCATGATTTTTCATGATTATGATAATAAATTGAGGAACATTAATCATTGCATCTCATCATCAAAAGTCATTTTCATTGTGCATAATTACTTTACTATATCTTAAGATTCACTTATGTGTTCAACAATAGAATTTTCATTTCAAAACTTTAAGTTCACTAATTTTTTAATCACGAAGATTTTATTTTGTTTCTTTCATACAAGCATTGCTATTTGTTTCATAGAACTTGTACATTTGTCTCTTGAGCAACATGATGAAAACACTCAAATTAATAAATTATTTAATTATTTCAGCAATCTTCTTGTACATCTTTTCTTAATTATCAATATTTTTTTCTATTAGCATATTATCTACTATTCAAAAGGATCAAACAAATCTTTACAATAAAGAATATCCTTCATTCTTACTTTTTTTTTCTAAAAAAAGATAATGAATAATAATTAGAAATGATTAATGCATTTTAATTCAGGGATGTCGTTGGTGAATACTGCAAGAAGGCGAGAGAAGTGGCTCTGCAAATTCTGGAAGCCTTATCAGAGGGTCTGGGGCTGGAGGCCGACTACATGAATCGAGCTTTAGGAAAGCATGCACAACATATGGCCATAAACTATTACCCTCAGTGCCCGCAGCCGGAGCTAACCCTTGGTTTGCCAGGCCACAAGGATCCTAATGCAATCACGATCTTGCTGCAAGATGGTGTTTCTGGATTGCAAGTGTTTCGAGATGGAAGATGGATTTCTGTCGATCCTGAGCCATATAATTTAGTGATCAATATCGGAGATCAGATGCAGGTAATGTTATCTATTCTCCGACATGAATCTATCTATACAAACTAAACAAAGCTGCACCTGTATCTTTCTGCATGTGTTCAGGCACTGAGCAACGGCAAGTACAGAAGCGTGTTGCACCGTGCAGTGGTGAACAAGAACAGCGAGAGGATTTCGATTGCGACCTTCTACTGCCCCTCGCCAGACGCCGTGATCAAGCCGCCTGCGCTGCTCGTTGACGAGGAGCACCATCCGATCTACAGGAACTACACCTTCGCTGAATACTACGAGAAGTTCTGGAACGTGGGGCTCAACTCTGAAAGCTGTCTTGACCTGTTCAGAGCTACCGATTAGTTACTGTGTGATGTTTTCTTTTCAATCAACTAGCGATGAACGCTATAAATTAAAAAATATGTTTCATGTTTGTTTATTGCCACCAAGTATTTCAGAACTGTTCGATATTAATTAAATCTTGACTGTAGAATAATGGGACACATCTTCAACAATCCCAAACTATTATTATCCTGATTTGACTCAAGTCAAAAGCATGACTATGACGAATTTGATCTTAAACAAAAAAAATCTGTATATGGAGATACATGGAAAACAAGATCTCCTGAAGCAGAGAGAAAATTTTATTCTAAATTTCATTGGAAAAATGATGCTCCATATCATTAAAAGTTAGATATTTATTATCATTTAAAAAGTTATCAAATAAAATTTAAATAGTTGTTTATATACGTTTTCATAATTTTACTTAATAGATATTTGTTGAGGTAGAAATGTAATACATAGCCTATTTTGATTATTATATAAATAGATAGATGTTGTTTTTAATTATTATTAATAACATATTAATTTAAAAAAAATTCCATGTTATATTATTAACAAAGTATATGTTATTATATAGTTAATTATATTTTTTTAGTTGACCTGTCTAAATAATTATCATTCAGGATTGCACATTCTCATTTTCTTAAAGCTAGTCTCTTCACCTTTTATGATATATTTGAATAGGGCTTAATGTTGGTGTCCCCTGTTTAAATGGGGGACAACTTGAGGCCCATTGTATCAGCCGTTGGATCAAAGATCCACAGTTGCAAACAGTTTAGTCACTTTTTATTACAGTCGTAAATTTCTGATCCAACGACTAATACAATGAGCCTCAAGTTGTCCCTCGTTTAAATAGGGGACAACAATATTTTGTCCATTTGAATATTATTATTGGGTTCGAGTCATAAGTAATTTTTTTATCACGGATTGATCCGTCCAAGTAAGCATTTTCACATTGCATTTGCATCCTCTTCTCTCTTTTAAAAGTCTTCTCCTCCTCTTAATTATATCATTTCAATATTTCTTATTTCATAATATATTACCAACACATATAAATGTAGGAAATGCGATATTTGATATATATATATATATTTTATTTATTTATTTATTTATTTATTTGTCTTAGCTCAACATGTGGCTTTATTAAAGACTATCATTTGATATTTTCTATATTGTACATGTTCGGAAATCACGAAAAATAAAAAAAAAAGATTCACAAACACATAGAAAAATACGCATAAATCTTACGTGATTTGGAGATAGATCTCTTACGCTTACGATCGTCGCTGAGGGTTTTCACTATGTTGTGTTCGAAACCACCAAAGCATATATTCGCTCCAAAAATAACATATATATGATGGAGTTAGGGCAACCGCCCACAAAATAATGAAATTACATATGTACCCCTAGAAAATACGCCAATAGAAATTGGATTATCAGTCTCCATCTGCTATCGGTACACATTATATATTTAGTGAGGAAAATGTTTGTGATGTGATTATGCACTTTACAACTCACTTGTGATCATGTGCTCTTTCTCTCCTTTCAAAGAGAGACTAGATTGGAATGTGCAAACTATAGAGCTTTACTCTTCGCCCTATCTATATGTAGGTATGGATATTGAACATACGATATCAATCAAATAAAATTATATATTGCTCACTAACTATTTCTTTATCTCATGCTATATTTATTAATAACTTTACTAACTGTTATTAACTATTTCTTCATCTTAGTTTATTTATTTTCAAAAGTAAAGTTGAACCATTTTTTTCTTTATTCATCAATTTTGACCAATTTCAACCTGTTCAGATTGATTTAATATCATTTTTGGATTTGAAGTCAAATCAAACCGATAGCTCCAATCCAGTTTTAGTAAAATCTAACACATCCCCATATGTATAGTGATCCAAAAATAGATTCGGCGTTCAACAAACCTTTTAAAAAATATAATTAATTCAGATTTTGTATAATTAATGGATTAATGCAAAATTTATAAATAAATATTAGTTCATGAATCAACCTTTTGATTGATAGATGATTACATAACTCTCACTTTCTAGTTTTTCCAAATTTGCACCACCTAACCCCTAACTTTCTTTTTCATGAAAACTATCTATTACATATACTGGAATAATGTATATAGTGCATATTTTTAAATCAAAATTATTCATAATTTTGATAAAAGAATTTATTATCATTGAACTAAAACTATTAGTAATTTTAGCTCGAAAATTATACTGCTGCAATATACCCATTTTCAAAATTATTAGTAATTTTAATTCAAAAATTATACTGCTGCAATATAACCATTTTCTTGAATATTATGATATATGAATTATACCACACCATTTTTTAGATTATTTAAAATTATAAAAAATCAAAATAATATTTTTTACTAATTTCATTCCTAAAAGTTTTGTATTTTCTACATTTTTTAAAATATAACATTTTCTTGGTCATATTGATTGAATATCGTCTTTTTAATATTAAAAATTTTACAAATTAAAATATTACATTTTTACACCCCCCGCGTCCTCTCCCAAATTCGAGTAATTTTCGTATATAGTTCCTCAACTTTGCTCATATCCCACTTTGGTCCCCAAATTTTACTTTGTAACAAATTGGTCCTTTAACTTGCAACTTGCTCGTCGAAAGTCCCTTCACCTACGATAGCAGTTTTTCCGGTTCACGTAAGTAAAAAATAAAAAATAAAAATATTGACGTGGAATTTAAATATTTTTTGAATAGTCCCTTAACTTTACTCAGTTTCCATTTTGGTCCCCTAACTTTAAATTGTAACCAAATGGTCCCCTAATTTTAGTTTGTAATTAAATGGTCCCTCAACTTTATAATACGTTCACCGAAGGTCCCCTTTTATCAAATTTGGTTTATCATTTTTTTGTCTACGTAAGAATACGAACATTAATATTTCTTGTGTGTATGTTGTTGTATGTATATGTGAGAATAACATGAACATATAGATTATTTTAGTTTTCATCTCATGCAAAAGTAAATAATTTTTATAAATTTTATCAAAAAAGAAAGGTCAACAACCATCAGAGTTTGGGAGGAAGATGCACGTACGGGTGAAATTTGATGGCGGTCGATATCCATTTTTTGAATAAAAATTATAAAAACCACTTTTATAGGAGATGAAAAGTAATAATATTTATCGTGTTGACGTATTCCCACGAATACATATAATAGTGTAGATATAAGAAATATTAGTTTTTATACTCTCATATGGACAAAAAATTGATAGATCATTATAAAAAAAATATAAAGAAGATAAAAAGAGGTTCAGAAAATTAATTCTAATGCAAGGAAGATATAAAAATAATGATTTATTAAATTTTTGTCCATGTGAGAATATGAAAATTAATATTTCTTACATCTACATTATTATATGAATACGTTAACACGATAAATATTATTACTTTATCTCCTACAAGAGTGGTTTTTATAATTTTTATTCAAAAAATGAATATCGACCGTCATCAAATTTTACCAGTATGTGCATCTTTCTCCCAAACTCTGATGGTTGCTGACCTTCTTTTTTTTATGAAATTTATAAAAATTATTTACTTTTGCATGAGATGAAAACTAAAAAATTCTATATGTATATGTTATTCTCACATGTACATACAACAACATACAAACAAGAAATATTAATGTTCGCATTCTCACGTGGACAAAAGAATAATAAACCAAATTTGATAAAAAAGAAGACCTTCAGTGAATGTATTATAAAGTTGAGGGACCATTTAGTAACAAACTAAAATTAGGGGACTATTTGGTTACAATTTAAAGTTGAGGGACCAAAATGGAAACCGAGTAAAATTAAGGGACTATTCAAAAAATATTTAAATTCCACGTTTATATTTTTTATTTTTTTATTTTTTACTTACGTGGCTTTACCACGTGGAGTGAAAATCGAAAAATCTGTTATAAGAGACTTTTGACGAGCAAATTGCAAAGTTAAGAGACCAATTTATTACAAACTAAAGTTCGAAGACTAAGATGAGATATGAGCAAAGTTGAAGTACTATACACGAAAATTACTCCCCAAATTCTTATCATACAAATTTTGTGGTCTGCTCCAAGGTACACCATCATGCTGCCGGCAGTAGCTACCTCCAAGCTTCTCCTTTCGGACCTTGTTACATGCATCCATGGTCCCATTCCTTCCTCCTACATCTGATCTCCGACCGTCCCAATCTTTCCAGCGTTCAGCCCTCCGGCGCGTGTATCCCGCTCATTGACATGCACGATCTGGCCGGCCCTCGCCGCTCCCTGGTAATCCAAGCCATCAATCTGGCATGCCAAACTGACGGCTTTTTCCAGGTGCTTAATTGCTGATCTAAAACTCCCGTTTTACATCTTACGCATGCAACCGCAATGTGCATCTCGATTACGCAGGCATGCAATTTGCTAATAATAATAATATGATCGATCTTTAATCTCTGCAGATCAAGAACCATGCCATCAACAAGGAGGTGATTGACCGCATGCTACGCGCCGCAAGGGAGTTCTTCCAGCTGCCGGAGACAGAGAGAATGAAGTACTACTCCGATGATCCTATGAAGATGACGAGGCTGTCAACCAGCTTCAACATTAAAACAGAAAAGAAGAACAGTTGGAGGGACAATCTCAGACTGCAGTGCCACCCTCTCGAGGATTTTGTTCATGAGTGGCCTTCCAACCCTCCAAATTTCAGGTATAAGTTAATTTATCCTAAATTCAGTAGAGGATCAACAATATTGCTAAAATGATGTTTTAGACATAAAATCGCTCATTTTCTTACTTTTTTTCCTTCCTTTCTTCAGAAATTCTATATGGGACTTGCTTCAATATCTTTTTCATTTGCATTTCATGTTTAAAATTTCGAAAATATTAAATTTATAATAAAAGTATTGTGAATTAATTTGGTAATCTATAGCTTAAAGGCAAATAAGAAAAGGGATGGAGGTGGGCGGGGAATTAACACTGTCGAAACTATGGGAAAGGAAAATTATATAGGAAACTATTTTTTTCTATTTTGATTGCAAGTTAGAACTACAAAAAAAATATATTTTTATTAATATGTAAAGAGGAAAATACATTTCCTTTCAATTTTAAAATATTCTTATTTGTCAAAAATTGGAAAAAATGTGAAAATAAATATTTTCCCATACAAGCAACTAATTCGAAACTTTGAAGTTTTGGTTATTCCTCATGAGTTAATAAAAACTTAGAGGAGTTTTTATGCAGTCCAAATAGGTGCGGTCGCGAGCGGCAGCAACTTGTGGTAGGCTTTAAATAATTTTCATCAGTCTCGTAATTTTGTCCCAATACCTTCAGTTGAAAAATCTCTTCCTTACCCGCTTCGTTTGGTAATATGAAAAAGAATGTAAAAACGAAGAAATAATACGGAATAATAATTACAAATAATTGATGTATTTCAATTCAGGGATGTTGGGATGAATACTGCAAGAAGGCGAGAGAAGTGGCTCCGCAAATTCTGGAAGCCTTATCAGAAGGTCTGGGGCTGGAGGCCGACTACATGAATCGAGCTTTAGGAAAGCATGCACAACACATGGCCATAAACTATTACCCTCAGTGCCCGCAGCCGGAGCTAACCCTTGGTTTGCCAGGCCACAAGGATCCTAATGCAATCACGATTTTGCTGCAAGATGGCGTTTCTGGATTGCAAGTGTTTAGAGATGGAAGATGGATTTCTGTCGATCCCGAGCCATATAATTTAGTGATCAATATCGGAGATCAGATGCAGGCAGTGTTGCATAGGTACGGGTACGGTACCCGGTACGGGTACGGTACCCGGTACGGGTACTGGTACGGGGTACGGAGTACGCTAATTTTTTAAAATATAGGATACGAGTATGTCTATATATATTTAATAATTATATATATTATTATTTAGAAAATACATATGTAATATGAATTATATGAAAAATATATACTTTATACAATAAAATATATTATTAATTCTTCTATTGATATTATAATTATTTTAAAAATATATATTTCCTACTTGTTACTTGTAGAGATGGCTCATTATTATATATTTTTTCAAGCCTGACACACACAAGTGGTGTGGTTGTACAACATTTACACTCTTAATAAATATTTATTTCAGAAAATCAATGTTTCAATTTAAATTTGCTAAAAATTCATGATAAGAACCCCATTACCTTTCCTGTCTGCTGTCCCTTTCATGTCCTGGTAACATTTATTTGATGAGACTTTTGTACAACATTTACACTCTTAATAAATATTTATTTCAGAAAATCAATGTTTCAATTTAAATTTGCTAAAAATTCATGATAAGAACCCCATTACCTTTCCTGTCTGCTGTCCCTTTCATGTCCTGGTAACATTTATTTGATGAGACTTGTATTCATTTGTCATGTCAACTCCTATTTTTTTTTCAACCATAATATCTCTCTTGTTCAGTGTTGAGAGAAATGTGTAATCAGCTTTAAACACATCAGCCGTACCCAAAAGAAACGTACCCATTTAAATAATATTTTTTATTTAATTTAGGTACGTACCCGAGCGTACCCCGGCGTACCTAATGCGTACCCGTACCCGGTACGTACCCGGTACGGGTACTTTAACCACCCCGACGTACCCATGCATCACAGGATGCAGGTAATGCTATCTATACTCCTGACCTAAAACCTTCTATACAAACTAAACAAAGCACATGCATTTAGGCATTGAGCAACGGCAAGTACAGAAGCGTGCTGCACCGTGCAGTGGTGAACAAGAACAGCGAGAGGATTTCGATCGCGACCTTCTACTACGCCTCGCCAGACGCCGTGATCAAGCCGCCTGCGCTGCTCGTTGACGAGGAGCACCATCCGATCTACAGGAACTACACCTACGCTAAATACTACGAGAAGTTCTGGAACGTGGGGCTCAACTATGAAAGTTGTCTTGACCTGTTCAGAGTTACCGATTAGTTATTGTGTGATGTTTTTTTTTATAATCAACTAGCGAGGAACTCTACAAACTAAAAATGATGTTTCATGTTTTTTTTATTGCCACCAAGTATTTCAGAACCGTTTGATATTAATTAAATCTTCATGGTAGCATAATGGCGAGACGTCTGGGATTTCTTTATTCGCTAACTAGTGGTCAGTCAACTTGTTGTAACATCACGTTCACTCACCATGCTCCAGCCGAACTCTAAACCCCCTGATCTCCCCCCTTTCCCTTCCATCCCCTCCTCTCACCATCCCCCAACCAAAATCACAAGTTTACCGAAACCCGCTCATCCTTTTCCCAAACCTGCTTCCTGAGGCATCACTTGGTCAGCAATAGTAAAAGGTCAAACACCACAAGCACAACACATCCAACCACAAATGACCCCGAGACAGTGGCGATGTTTACAAGAAGCAATTCAAGAAGAGGTCATCATCCCTCAGGAGGCCATTGAAGCAAGATCCCAGGAGCTCACTCGTGGCCTAATTGGACGTGTATATGAAGATGTGGGCACCTATGAGCTGCTAAGATATGAGCTTCCCCTACTCTGGAACCTTAAAGAAGCTCTAAAACTGGTAGATCTTGGAAACTCTTACTTTCTCTTTCTTTTTACTAATCAGGAGGAAAGACTGCAGGTGTTGACAGGTAGCCCATGGAACCTCCACGGCCATCTCCTTCACCTCTTTCAGGCTAAGCCTTTTTTTCCCCATTAGATACCCACCTCACCTCATCGCCAGTCTAGATTCATCTCCCGGGTCTATCCTTTGGGTTAGGAGGCCAGGAAGCGATCCTGAAAATAGCGTCCCATTTCGAATACCCTCTCAAACTTGATGAATCTCATCCTACGGAAGCTCGCTGCGAAGGAGCGAGAGTGTGTGTGGACATTGATCTGTCAAAACCAGTCAAACAGGGGGTGTGGATCCGGCAGCCGGACGGAGGTCGTTATTTCCAATGCGTCCTGTATGAGAACCTTCCATTGTTCTGCTTCCGCTGTGGCAGGACTGGACACAGATTTGAGCACTGCTCGGAGAAGCCTGACCCTGAGGCACGTGCAGGTAATGAGGTAAGGAACTCCAATTCTCAAGTTCTGTTATATGGACCTTGGATGCAAGCTCTTGTAGGACAACGACACACATCAGCGAGGAGAGATCGGGATCGTCAATTTTCTCTGTTTAGACACCGCCGTGACCTACCCCGACGGCGTACTACTCGAAGTCCGTAGAGCAGGCAAGACACCTTAAACCGGGTTCAGCAAGCTGAACCGCGCGGTAACCCCTTCGAAGCTCTCCAAAACGTAACCTTAGCTGAATCACAACCGTTGGAACCACTCCAAGGGCAAGATCATCAGAAGAATACAACGCCCACAAAGTCAAACGGTCAGGTAACACCAGTAGCCCATCAACCTTTTAATCAACTGAGACATGTCCGCCCACTGCAGGACACTACAGGACACCAGAAGCAAAAAGGCAAATCCGCAAACCTACAAGAAGATATCATTCTTGTATCAGAGGGCTCAGAATGCGCCACCATCACATCAAGTGATAATCAACGGACACTTGGAACGCACTCCACTACCGAACACCTCGAACCCATCCCTGCCTCCGGATGTGATCAACCAAAGACGGCAAACACTCTGAACCCTCAACACTCTCTTCCTTTTGCCCACCACAACATACAACCATCTACGCCCAAAAGCTCAGTCCAGAGAACCGGCTCCCCACCAGCCACTGCTCCCCCTTTACAACAAAGAACAATTTTGTCGCCAAAATCGGTGCCAGGCCCGATCAAACAAAAATCTCCATCCTTGGTTCCTGCAAACCCACCGTGGAGCATCAGCACGCATGCTTCCCTAGTAGAGAAGATGAAACCCAAAGTAGCAATGGAGGAGGCAGAGAACTTCTCATCAGAGGAGGAAGACGAAGAAGTGCTTGTTGACTCGGACATGGAGCCTTCCACCTGAACGCAGACGAAAAAGTCACGAAAAACGCTAAGGCCTCCTCCAGTTCCTCCATCCCTAAGGAGCAAAGCTAAAGCTTATAGCCAACGTCAAAAGAAGGGTAAAAGTAAAGGTGAGAGTAGTACAATAACCGATCACTCCCTTAAAGTGCAGGTGCAAGATGGGCGAAAGAATCCTCCGCCGGAGGACTCAAACATCCTTGACCTAAACTCATGAAGTTACTAGTATGGAACTGTCACGGGGCGTATAGGGAGAAGGTCTGGGATCGCCTTGCAGACATTCTCCGACACCATCATCCGGATCTGTTGGTATTGGTGAAAACACATACCACCAAGGAGCGCTCAGAAAGGGTTGTTCGTAGGATGGGGCATGCATGAGAGGGATGTTGCTCAGAAGGAACTGGTGCGTCTGGGGGGATAATCCTGGCATGGAAGAGCCAGGAATACCAGGTGACACCGATCCATTCCTCCTCTCAGTTTCTTCATTCTATTGTGTCGACTAACGACTTCTCCTTTCTATTAACGTGTGTATATGCCAGCAATATTCCTAGTGTCAGAACAGAACTATGGCGCGAACTCGCTCAACTATAAATGGATGACACTCCATGGGCAGCGGTAGAGGATTTCAACGCAGTAATCTATCCAGAGGATAAGAAAGGGGGTAAGCCTTTCACTGTCACTAAATCTATCAGGAGTCTTAGGTGACTAATCTCTCATCAAGGTTTAATAGAAGTCCAACCATCTGGGTGTCCATACACTTGGTGTAATAACCGACATGGATTAGGAAGAATCTGGTGTAAACTAGATAGATTATTAGCAAACCCCAATTGGTTCTTAAATTTTCCATCTCTCAACCTAAAAACTTTGGACAGAACTTCATCAGATCACACCCCCTTGCTTCTTACTACAAATTCAAAATTTAACCGACCAAAATCTTTTAAGTATGAAGCTTTTTGGTTTGAGTACCGTGAGGCTAGGGATATTGTTCAAAGAGTATGGAACAATAGAGGACCCCACACTTCTCTCAAACAATCTTTATGTAGTGTTAAACAACAAACACTCCATTGGAACAAACATAGACTAGGACCTTTGGAAGAAAAAGTTGCTTCAGTTAAAATAGAGATATCTATCTTAGAACATAAGGATGTAAGCCAAGGGCTAAATGACTCGGACCTCAGTAAGCTTAGGGGCCTCTACCATCTACATGCTGCTCTACTAAGACAAATCACCTTAAAATGGTGGTCTAGATCCAGGGTAAAATGACTTGAACAAGGGGACAAAAATACCAGATTTTTTCACCTTACTGCAATAATAAGGAAAAGAAACAACATAATCAAATCTATCACCAGCCCCACTGGAACTATCATCTCCTCTGAAAAAGGTATCTTAGAAGAGTTTGTCAAACATTACACCACCTTATGGGGGTTCCCTGCCCAACCATCAATTGACATAGACAGTTGGCCTGCCTTGCCTACATTTCCTCAGCAATTTGTAGACTCCCTAGCCTTACCAATAACACAGAAGGAGATTAAAAATGCATTCTGGAACCTGCCACCAGGAAAGGCACCAGGCCCGGATGGGTTTACACTAGAATTCTACAAGAATATTGGGACATAGTAGGAGGCTCCATTACTTCAGAGATTCAAAATTTTTTCACCTTAGGAATTCTTCCAATGGAGTGGGCCGAAACTTCCCTCAGTTTCATTCCTAAAACAAAAAGCACATCTTCAGTAAATGACTATCATCCCATATCCTTATGTAATATCATATATAGGGTTGTAGCCAAAATACTAACTATTAGACTCAAGCCAACATTAACCACACTCATAGATCCCTCTCAATTAGCTTTCATAGCCAACAGATCTATCCATGATAACATTTTCATTTGTCAAGAACTAGCTCATTCCATGATTAAAGGAGCCAGGAAAAGTATGTTGATCAAAGCAGATATGTCTAAAGCATTTGACAGAGTTGCTTGGGATGCAATTCAAAAAGCACTCACACTTATGAATTTCCCTCTTAGATTTGTGAACTGGATCATGCTATGTGTACCATCCCCTAAATTCTCATGCATGATAAATGGGCACTCCTCCTCTTATTTTTATAGCCATAAGGGTATTAGGCAGGGAGACCCCTTGTCACCATACTTATTCATTATTATCACTCAAGTCCTTTCAACTTTAATGAATCAAGCAGTTACCTCAGGATCTCTAATTCCCTGCACCATTGGGTCCTTCTCTATAAGTCACCTACTTTATGTTGATGACCTTCTAATTAGTGTTGCTGCCACATTAAAAATCTGCAAGGAAATTAAAAGGATAATGAAAATATATGGTATCTTAACTAACCAAGAGATTAACTTAAGAAAATCTGAAATATATCTTCCCCCCAAACTGCATCATAGATGAAAATAAAAAATCTATAATATCATGGGTATCAGTTTGGGGTCCTTTCCATTCCAATATCTAGGAACTTTAATTTCTTACAAGTACATTCCTATCTCTAAGAAACAAGTCCTGGTCGATAAAGTCACAGCTCGTATGTTAGGTTGGAAGATGAAAACATTGAACATGGTAGGTAAAACAGTCCTAATTAAATCAGTTTTAAATTCTCTGCCTAACTACTCCCTCATAGCCTCTTACATCTCAGGTGGAATAT
Source organism: Pontederia paniculata (assembly GCA_001647135.1). NCBI lineage: Eukaryota > Viridiplantae > Streptophyta > Magnoliopsida > Commelinales > Pontederiaceae > Pontederia > Pontederia paniculata. The sequence continues at coordinate 18,870 of LTAE01004549.1, read as the reverse complement.
TAGACTCCCTTGAGAAAATTTCCAAGGGTTTTTTATGGTCTAACCAAGAAGGCAAAAGAGGACTGCATCTTCTCAGCTGGAACGCAGTTCAAATGCCCAAAGAATGTGGGGGCTTGGATATTCGAAATACCAGAATGATCAGAACTGCACTGCTAGCTAAACAAGTACTTAGAGTGCTCAACAATGAAGACACGCCCTGGGTTAATCTAATGCAGGCCAAATATGTTAAAACTCACCCATGGGAGCAATCAAACACTGGTAAGAACACCACATGGTCATGACGTATGGTCCAGAATGTGCAATTGAACATTAGGCATGGTATTAAAAGGTATATCGGTAATGGATTAACTACAAACGCGGTAAGCGACCCATGGGTCTTCTGCATTCCATTTATGCTTATGCCTACCTTCTTAAATATTGATGCACCTCTCTTTTCGATGAGAGTCAGTGATTTTATTGTAAATCAACAGTGGAATTTACCTCTACTCAATCATTGTTTTGGTCGTGCCTTAGTTGCTGCTATTATTTCCATTTATATCTCCGCTCATGCCAATGAGGATATGTGGATATGGGTGAAGGATACTCATGGAAAGGCTACAACACGTTCAGTTTATTACTCACTCAGCCGCCAGCACTACCAACAGTAGGGACAAGGATGGCCGAACTGGAAGCATATATATGGGCAATAGCAGTTCCTTCGAAAATTCACTTGTTTCTTTGGAAGCGCCTACACAAACGATTGCCCACTAAGGACTTCCTAGTGAGAATAGACCCAGCCATAAATCTCATGTGCCCGTTGTGTGGAGTAGAACCAGAAACTACCTCTCATTTATTTTTCACCTGCAAAGTTGCTACAGAATTATGGTCACTTTTCGAAACTCAAGTTACACATATTTTTGAGTATAGAGACACATGGGAGTTAGGGAATTGGACAAAGGAGGGAAGTTCACTAGACATACCCTCACGTCGTAAACTTCAATCAATTTTTTCCTTCACCCTTTGGGGCCTATGGCACATGAGGAACAATGTTGTATTCAGCTCCAAAATGGCAACCGTCCCTGCTGTATGGATCAGAGCTTTGGTAGGCTACAATGAGTATGCAATACACCACATTTATGAGGCACTACACCCCCAAGTCCCAATATGGGTCCGGTGGGAGCCCCCTCCTCCTCCTAGAGTGAAGATCAACTTTGATGGCTCTTTTACAAGAGCAGGGGGAGCGGGATTTATAATTAGAGCTAACTCAGGTGTCTGTTTATCTGCAGGAGCAATCCGCCATGATGCACACTCAGTATTGGAAGCAGAGGCGAGGGGGGCACTTGAGGGGATCAAACGTTGTATCGCAAGAGGGTATCGAGAAGTAATGCTGGAGTCTGATTCTGTAAACCTAGTGAGCCTCATAAACGATCAAAGGAGGATCCCATGGCGCCTTTGGAACATCTTCTGCGAAATCTCACATCTCTCTAAAGTTTTTGTAACATTTTCGTGTATCCATTATTATAGACAAGCGAATCGTGCGGCTGACTATCTAGCAAATATTGGTCGTAAGTCGCAAGAAAGCCTTTTTTGGGAGGATGGTCACCCTCCGGGCCTCCACAATATTTTGTACTCGGACCTAGCTGGCGTTTGGTTTTTTTATTAATAGATAACTAATTTTCTTTTAAAAAAAATAATGGCGAGACATCTTCGAAGAATACCAAACTACTATTATCCTGATTAATTTAATATCATCTAAGTCATAAGCCTGATTTTCTTAAATCTAGTATGTTTGAATATTTTCTTAAATAATTATCATTCAGTATTGCACACTCTCATTTTCTTAAATCTAGTCTTCTCTCCTTTTATGATATATTTGAATATTGTTATTTGAGTTCGATTCATACTTATTTTGTTTTATCACTGATTGATCCGTCCAAATAAGCATCCCCACATTGTATGTCCATCCTCTTCTCTTTTTTGAAAGATCTTCTCCTCCTCTTAATTGTATCATTTAAATATTTCTTATTTTGTAATATATTACCAACACATACAAATGTAGGAAATGCTATATATATATATATATAAATAAATATATATATATATATATATATATATATATATATCTTCATTAAAGGCTATCATTTGATATTTTCTATATTGTACACATTATATATTTAGTGAGGAAAATGTTTGTGCTGTGATGATGCACTTTAGAACTCACTTGTGATCCTGCGTACTCTTACTCCTTTCAAAGAGAGTGTAGACTGGTATGTGCAAACTATAGAGCTTTACTCTTCGCCCTAGCTATATATATATAGGCATGGATATTGAACATACGATATCAATAAGAATACAATTATATATTACTCACTAACTATTTCTTTGTATCATGCTATATTTATTATTAACTTTACTAATATATCATGGATGTAGTTTATTTGATTTACTATTATTTATCATATTTAAAATAAGACAAAAAATACTTTGTGTTATGGCTTCGATTTCTCCTTGTAAGTAAATATGTGAGTTTATTATTGTTGGTTATATTAATTTGATTAAAGATATTTTTATAATTGCTTTTTATCAGTTTTTAGATAATTAAAAAAAATTATCAATCATAATTTAGTTTAGAGATGCACATTTAGACATCATGAAAGATGACATCTATAGATGGTCTTTTTTTTAATCTAAAACTATGTTCCCTTTAATAATACATAGATAAAGGTAAAGCCTATGGGATTGACTTAATTTCGCATAGTGTTTTAGACATTTGTTTTTGCATAATAAAAGCATTCCTTAATTTGTTCTTACCCATTTGTTTTTATTATATATTCTTTGACCAGGGATGGACATATATCTGCATCCTACGAATGTGCTAAATCCATTAGGCTGAAAATTCCGACCAAAAGGATGCTAATAGACAATATTAGTCACAGTTGATTGTTTTCTTCTGTCATCGGTGCGTTCCCACTTCAATAATTTTTCCATGACCAGCTAAAAGTCTTAAAAACTTCCAGGAATAGCATGTGCCTCAAAATTCATAGCTTTGAGGAGGTTTTTTCAATAAAGAGATTTCTCCTTTCTTGTCTTCCTTCCGGTCAGTCAGAGTCAGTGACTTTTTATTCTCGGTATCATTCATTGGCCTCTTGGATACCTGTCATACCTTGGTGGGGCTCCTGGGTCTTCTTATCTGAGATTTGAAAGCGAGTGACTGCGGAAAGAATTAAAAGAAATTAAACAAAAATGATGCCTACAACTTACAAGGGCGATTTTAATGGTTGCTAACATTCAAGTTGACTGACTTTCGAATTAAGAGATACAAAGAAGCCCCTTATTGTCACTCCTAAATTTTTAATGTCACTCCTCTTTTATCAACTTTACCCTTAAACATTCTATTATTGACATCATATATTGACATCATATGAAACATCTCATCTTTATTTTTATTATTTAAGAGTTACACAATTTCTCAAAAAATCTTTATTATATTTTTTTCTATTCTTTTATAATTGTTTCTTATTACCATAATTTATTTTTTTATGATAAATATTTTATTTATGATTTTTTTATTATTACAATACTTTATTCTTTTCTCCTGTTATAATGACTTTAAACTTTTATGTTTTTCATATTCTTAAAGGGGTGCCCTTATTGCCACTCCTAAATTTTTAATGTCACTCCTCTTTTATCAACTTTACCCTTAAACATTCTATTATTGACATCATATGAAATATCTCATCTTTATTTTTATTATTTAAGAGTTACACAATTTCTCAAAAAATCTTTATTATATTTTTTTCTATTCTTTTATAATTGTTTCTTATTACCATAATTTATTTTTTTATGATAAATATTTTATTTATGATTTTTTTATTATTACAATACTTTATTCTTTTCTCCT
>LTAE01004549.1:0-12490 GCA_001647135.1 Pontederia paniculata | reverse complement strand
CATTGCTCCAAGGCTGAGATACACAGGTGGCGAACTACGGGGCGCATCATCAGGCTTTTTCATCCTTTTGTCTGGAATGATTCACTGCCAAAGAGTCTCAATTCAAGGTCAAGTGGCATCCATCCTATTTTTAGCTTGAACAAGCAATGTGAACCTTTCCTTATCTAGGAGAGCTCAGAACGGATCTTTTCTGTCAACTAGTCGACAACAGAGAGCGAGCTCGCCTTCAACCGAATCCAGAGTCTCCTTGAAGAGCAAGCATAAGCGTTTGGTGGGTACGTAGCCAGAGAAGTAAGAACAAAAGGCTTTCTCTTTTCCAACACACTCTCCATGAGAGTAGGTCCTTATTTTCACAAGGATGATTGCCCAAACCTGTCATCATACTCACCCTCTCCTTTCGCCCAATAATGGACTGTTGGCTAATCACGAAAGGCGGAATCTCAGTTCGCTGTTGAGGGCCTCTTCGTTCGGCAAAAGAAGAGTTTGCTCCCGTGGCTATATATAGAAGATGCATGTTTTACTGACTGATACGGTATCATTGACAGAAATGGGATTGTTCTTGGCCCACCAGCCGGAGCCTCTCTTTTCATAGTCAACAACGACCTTCCCCAACAAGTAACGGGCGCGAAAGCGATTGGATTTCATAACAACCGTTTCGATCTCCTCGTACGAGACTTCTGCTGGGCAAAGATCTTGTCTCATTTATCACACATCAATAGGCCATATTTTTTTTGAGTGACCCCATAGTATCCGGGGCTACTAGTCCTGACTAATCTGTATTTCCCCACGTCAGACACCTGTGTATGGTGGGTGAGGCTCCCAATGGAAATTTTTCTCGTATAAAGGACTCGAACTCGAGACTTCCTTAAATGATGAGGAGCTCCTTACCACTCCACCCCAACTCCTGTTAACTTGGTCATATTTTGAGTGGCCTCATTCATTACAGTCTTATAGTGTAATGCAAGTTTAGTTGATTATTAGATATATTTAATTGCACAAGCGAAATTGAAGTAAAAAAAGAAATAAATTGATACTCTAAACTAAAAAAATAGAATGACAATCAAATAGAGAGAAAATGGTTGACACTTGACAATTCGTCAACTTAATTGCAATGATGATTTTTTCCTTTATTATTGATGATATTCTTCTTTGAATGAATAAAGAGCATGTCAGACATTTTTATCTCTTTAACTAGTTAAAATAAGGAGAAAAATTGAGACAAAGATAGTTTGCAATGAGGTAGAGAATTTAACATAAAAAATGAAATAAGATAAAATGTATAAAATCCATTAAATAAATTGTACTATTAGTAGGAGTTTAAATTCAAATTGAAATATTCATGTGAAAGTTAAAACATTATATTATTTTAATTTACTTTGAACTATGAATTTTGTTAATTTTATTATGAAAAATAAGAAATTGCCCATTATCTTATAAACAATCAAAACTTTTTATTTTACTCCTCCATCAAAACTTTGATAGTTCATGAACTAATAAGCTTAATACTTTATTAGTATGATTGGATAGTTTAAAGAAGCTAAATGGAAGTAATTTTAAAATATATCTATTTTATAATATATATGGATAAACAAAGAAGTAGAGAACTCCCTATATATCCAATGTATAACACTCGTTATTTTATTTGATTCACTAAATGGTGATGTATCATGAACAAACTCATAATTAATATATCTTCTTTAAATCAAATTTGATAATTAAAAATGATATATAAGGTCACAAAGTTATGATCATCAAATTAATAAAATATTTAAGCAACTTCAATCATGATCATCATATGAATCTGATGACCATGTGTTGAATCTAGGATCCCGAGATTGTTTTGATGATCACAAATTGATGAGGAAGCTTAGTAATACTAATGCCTTTTGATTTCATGTGTGAAGAAGACATGATTTTTGCTTCAGTTATAAATCGGTCGACCGAAGTTGAGGAACGAACGACCTATGTACAGAGAAGAATGGAAGAAAATCCTAAGTATGGAGCGGTCGTCCTAAGGATTTGAAGAGGTCGACCGAAGTAAGGAGCAGAGACTGAAGATATGAAGCTAAGTACTGAACAGTCGACCGAGGATAAAGAGTGGACACCGAAGATAGACTTGAGCAAAAAAGGTCGCCCGATGTGTACGAGTGAAGAGAAGTGGGCGACCAAAGCTTCGAAGTCAAGAGTACAAAGGATGACGGATCGAGCGCTCCAAGGTTGAGTGGACGCCCCATGATGAAAATGAGTAAAGTTGTTTATGAGGTGAAGGCAAGAAGGGTCATCCGATGATTTCAGAGTAGAAACAGTGGACGACCAAAGTACTCAAGATGAAGAGTAAAAAGTCGTCCGAAGTAATCAATATGAGATTAGTGGAAGACCGAAGGAGTTTGAACTAAAGTATCAAAGCAAGATAGGTCATCCGAGGTTTTCAGAGTAGAAGCAGTGGACGACTGAAGGTGTCAGAAGAAAAGTAGAGGAGCTGTGAAGTCAGGAAAGGTCATCTGAAGTATTCAGTGTGGAATCAGTGGATGACCGAAGGACTTCAGTTAAAAAAGAAGAGTCGTCCAGAGCATTAAGTATGGAATCAATGGATGACGCAGGAATGCATAAGTAGAAGTGAAGTCAAGATAGGTCGTCCAATGTATTTGGGTGAAATCAGTGGACGACCAAAGAAGTTGACAGAGGAAAAGAAGATGTCGTCCATTGTAGCTGAGTAGTGTTAGAGGACGACCGAAGTATGTCAGAGGAAAAAAAGAGGTTGTCCAAGGTACTCAGGATGGAATGATTGGACAACCGAAGAAGCTATAGAGGATGAAGAAACGACGCCCAAAGCATCCAATGCTAAGTCAGCGGGCGGCCGAAGCACGTCAGACAAAGAAGCAAAGGACATTCGTGAGATTCAAGTAAAATTAGCGGACGATCGAAGAAGCTCAGAAGAAAAGAAATGATCAGCCGATGGATTCAAGGAAGATCAGAGGATGACCAATGAGTTCAATAGAAAAGCAGTGGTCGCCCGAAGGATTCATGGAAAATCAGCGGACGACCTAAGTAAGCTTGAAGGAAGCTGACAAAGGAAAAAAACGATCATCCGAAGTGATTGAGCATAATCAGTGGGCAACCAGAGTAGATTTTCATATGTCAATTGAAGGCAAGAGCCAAGCAGCGGTTGTCCGAAATTTTTGAGAAATAGAAGTGGATGTCCGAAGAATAGAAGAAATGTGTTCAAGTCAAGAAAGGTCGTCCGAAGGATTTGTGTGAACCAGTAGACGACCGAAGGAGCTTGACGAAGAAGATCAATTGAAGCAAGGGCCGCCCGATGTGTTTAGTGAGAAGCAGCAAACAACCTATGGAAGCTGAGCGGATGAACTAAGGATTAAGCTCTTTACTTCGGACGTCCGATGAAGAATGGTGGAAGACCGAAGATTGATTTCACCAGTGCAAGCGGTCGCCTGAAGAGAAGAAGCGATCGACTGAGGAGTAGGTGAAAAGGACAATACTTCTCATAACAGCTAGTTATTATGAGAGAGTGATGAGACTATTTTGTAAGGGTATAAAGCTTAGTCCCAGAATCTAGGAACTAACTTTCGAAAATTGATTTCTGGGAACTTGTAAGCTTGAGTGACAAGCCTTAGTTCCTCCTTTTGAGAATTCTAGTGAGAATCAAGAATAAAAGGAAGTAGATTGAGTGTTCAAGAGTGAGCTCAATATTGTAAGAGATTTTCTCCTTGTCCTCTAAAGCAAGAAAGGAGAAGAAAGTTGTAAGGGAGCCTTCACCCTTGAAGAAGAAAATCTAGTGATCTCCGGAGGTTTCGAGTTCGAGAAGACCAGAGCAGGGACGTAGGCCAAGAGTTTCGGCCGAACCTCGTCAATAAACTTTATGTTTGTTCCTTCTTTGTACTTAGCTTCTATTTGCATCTATTTTGTGATTGCTTTTGCTGCATAAATATAATTTAGGTTAAAAGGTTTTTTAATACACCAATTCACCCCCCTTCTTGGTGCCATCTAGTCCCTCCATCATGATCATGATAAAATTTATTATTTAATTAATAAACAATCATTGGATAAATGGATACAAATAATGTTATACATGAAGGATCACAATAAGAATTTCGAACTTTGTTGACATCTTAAGTAGTGAAACATTAAGGACATTCGATAAACATCTAAAAAACAATACATGATGCACGCTAAGATGTCCTAAAAATTCGCTAGCAAGTGCACTAAGCATATCAAGTAATAGAGAAAGTAAGTAGAGCATCATTCCCACGAAGATTGATGTTGTTATCTATCTAATTATACAAAGTAATAGGAGATGACATTGGCTGTGGTTAAAATGATTTTCAAAAAGATAAGATAAGATAAAAGTAAAGGATAAAAGTTGTGATGACAAGTACTGCACCAAGATAAGATAAGATAGGGGAAAACAATGTTTCACCACAAGTTTAATCAAAGTTAAGTTGACTCAAACTCCTATGTGGATTAGGATCTACCAAAATTTTGAATTGTTCTCCAAGATGAATCGACTATCTAAACTCTTGATGGACTCGATCGTTCCTCACCAAGATGACAGTCTAATCTACCAAAAATTGGGATCATTATGGTTTAATTCCTAAACTATTGATCGTTCCTCTCAAGGATGGCAATCAAATAAATCACACACCTAAAATATTCCTCTCATGGGTGCTACCTATGCATAACATGCCACGCTTCGAATAAAAATTCGAAAATCAATCTTAGAGACCCAACAGAAATAAGAACTCACTATACCTATCAAGGATGCTAATAAAGATCAAATAATAAAAAATCGATGGAAAACATTAAGAACAACATTCATAAGCATAAGAAATTGAAGAACTAAAATCAATTAATAGAAGGGTTCCACATATTTTCCCTTGCAATAAAATCACTAGATGAAAATACAATAAAAAATACATAGGGAGTTCATCATTCGAATTACAAAGAAAGAATATTACAATGAAAACATAACTTAGAATAAGAACACATCAATGGTCACCTCCTCAGAATCTGCACAACATAACTTTGTCTTCTTCTCCAGCGTTAAGCTATCCTAGGCTTGAAGCATAACCCCAAATGAGGAAATGGGATCTTATTTATAGATTTTCAAAAGGTGTCATGTCAAGTGAGAGTCCTAACATGTCAAACTTTTTTTTTCTGTTAATTTTTTATCATATTTATACTTAATCTCAAATTCAAATACTCAACAGATAAGATTTGACTAGTTTAAATTCAACAAAAAATTATCTCGGATCAGCATTTCACGGCCCGTGAAAGGGGTTTCATAGTCATGACTGCTTAACATTAGTGTCGTAGATATTTCATGGCCCATGACCTTAGTTTCACAATCATGAGAAAGGTTGCAGTTCTCTTCATAATCTTTACAGTCCGCGAACAAGATGTCACGGCCCAATGGTAAGTAGTCACCTTTTTGTCAAAATCTTCAAGGCCCATGATCAAGATTCACGGTCGTGACAAAATGTTATTATCTATGTTGTTCATCATCACATCATTTGACCATGAAAATGCCTTTATGAGATGTTATGATCAACACAAGCACAATTGCATTTTACGGGTCGTGACATCTCTTCAGTGCAACTCGCATACGCCCATGGGTGTGACCAGCCTCTCACAATCGCAATTTGCAATTTTCGATTAATTTTGCCTTCAAATACTTCAATTCGTTGAGGTATTCCTTTGTTGCTCTCCTGAATGTCATGGCCATAAAAAATGAACAACATTATGTAGACTCTAACTCCAAAAATTAAAATAAAGTGAATTATTAAACAAAATGATGCATGAGACAATGAAATTGACGAAAATTAACTACATATGCTATGAAAAAATATGACTAAATTATCATGCATCAAGTTCTTCCAAAACCTAAAGTCTTGTTTGTCCTCAAGCAAATTTTTGAAGTAACACTCAAGACATAGTAACATGTATCTTGTAGATCAATACTTTCTTCCCACCATTTTTCTCCCATTCCTCACTAACAACAAATTTTCATCAAGCCTCCCATTTCATAGAGTTTCTAGTCCATAAACAATTTTAAACAATATTCATCCCAACTTGTAGTGAAGGTCTGTCAAATCATAGCATTAATGTTGAAAGTACAAGTATCTATGAACTTATACTTTAATCAATTAAAATAACATAATTTTTTTTTCTTTTTCATGAGTTCTAATTTCAAACCAAGATTTCACAAGAAAGTCCATGTAGCGGATTTTCAACCGATGGATCCCAAAACATAACCTTAGGTCACCAAGATTTAATGGTCCCTTACATGTTTACTTGCCCTCACAACATTCCCAAATTCTTAATGAAAAATTTAAATTAGGTAGTCGAGTTAGCACTTAGGCACTTCTCCAATTTGCACAAGGCGGTCTGTGTAGCAGGTTTTTGACTAATAACTCCCATACCAGATGGCCTTAGGGCAACATGTGTTGAAGTACCCCTCAAGCTTACTTGCCCGAACTCTCTCAGGTTCTAGATAATACATAAGTACTGCCTCAACCCTCTTATAATAAAACTTTTTTTTCTATTTTCATAATTTTTTTTTCATTTTAGATTTTTTTTCACAATTTTTTGATAAGCTCAATGGATACTTATATATTCAGTAAAAATGTTGTAATTATCGAGGTTCAAATGAAATTAAGTTGAAATCGACTTGTAGTGTAAGGATTCATAGTCCTATTCCATAATGTTCAATAATCAAACATATATACTTGGTGATTAACAATTAAACAAATAGAATCAAATTTCATAAATCATACAAGACAACTCCATAATATATACCCAAGTTAGGTTAGATGTTAAAAAATAGTTAGTAAGATTTTGATGGTATTTTTGGGATTTTTTCAAAACTAAACATGATATGCAAATACAACTAAACAAAAGAAGCATGAAATGCAAACTCCCCGAAGCTTAGACTGAACAAAATCCTTAGTGTTAAAGCCTTAATTAAAGTAGATGATATAATGAAAACTAAAGAAAAGTATGAAGGAAAAAGAGAATAAATACAACGAGACTAGTCCATAGGTGGTGGAGATGATAGATCGAAGTATGATCCATAATGTCCTTGTCTGTTGTGGTACTTGTGCATGCGGCGAATCATCTCATCAGTATTGTTCTAGCGGGCATGAATATCCTATATTATCTCTGATTTGCGTAGCTGCTCCATGTGTATAGTCTCCAAGGAAGTTTGAAGGTGCAAGGCAGGAGGGAACATTTTTGGAGCTTTGTACAACAGCTCGACAGAAAGAGGGTCTAGGATTAGAGGGTCGAGGGCGGTGTCGTGGTGTAGGCATCACTGGTGGCTTGATTGGCTACATAGGATGCCTAGAGAGTGACGAGAAGAAGAGCCAATTAGCTCTGTCGAATATCATGAACCTTGCAAGCTCATCACATCGTAACTTGTAATGTTTTTTTTTCTGAAGATGAACATGGGATCTCCCTTCTCGATGTAGGCGAGCTTCATGTTCATCATCATGCCCTGGTCAAGATAGATCCTGCCTTTGACCACCTTGGAATCCGTCAGTCACATCCTAAAGTGCTAGCTATTGAGTGACCAGTCCCACGACACTAATCTTGCCCTTTGTCTTCTTGGAGTGGCGTATGAAGTTCTTGGTGACAAAGGCTCCAATATTAACACCAACCCCTTGATCACCACGTATAGCAAAAAAAGCTCCATCTCATTTGGGGATCCGTCATTGTCACCTCGCCCGCATATGGTATTGGAGAATATCTAGTGGGTAAAGCAAAGAATTGAGTTTTGGATGAGGCAACTCTTGGCGAACCTAGTTGAGGGTAGTCTCTCCTGTGATGACTCTTCAATATCCTGTTGGGTCGAATTCTTTGGGAACGCGTCGAACTTCCCATGGAATCTAGTAGATGTTATTGAATTCTTCGATAGACAGGGAGATTCTTATGTTGTGCATATGAAACTCAATCTTCATCACCTTTCTCCCCGTGCCATCTAGATTTGTCATCTTGAAGTAGCAAGGAACTCTAGAGTGATCTCCTTGTATGAATTCCATGCTTGGAGGAGGAAATGGATCAAGCCAATTGGATTAAAAAGTTAGAGTGTCATTTCGTAATCCAAATATATCTAGTGTCATCTAATGTGGGAAACAAGTCGTAGCAAGTTCCATAAAGGAAATGTCAGATTATTGCTTCTGATGCTTGTCAGTGCAAAATGTTATGCATGGCAGTCGCTTGATGAGTCTTTGGTCTGCTATCTCCTACTCTTCAAGTTATAGTCATTAGCTTGACTTTCCTCAGAATCAGGTGATTAAGGTTCCAAAAGATCCAACATCAGGACTTGTAGTTTGGTAGCTTCCGCCAACTTTGTGACCATTGACTTTGAATGTTTGTGATCAGTCCATATTTGAAATTCAATGATGCCCTAAGGTGATGATCCCTTAACCACAGATGGTCCACTCCATCTAGACCTAAGTTTCCCAAGGAAAAGTCTCAACCGACTATTATATAGGAGAACTTGTTGATCGGGTAAAATTTTATTATATTTTATGTGTTGGCCATGCTAGATTTTCAATTTCTCCTTATACGAGTGGTTATTCTCATAGGCTTGGTTCGAAATTCTTCTAATTCGTTCAGCTTCAATAGTCTCTCCTCCCAATCCTTCTGAAGGTCAAAATTTAGTAATTTTGTGGTATAGTATGCTTTCTGCTCAAGCTTCATAGGTAAATGACATGATTTTCGAAATACTAGTATGTGGGGTGACATGCATATGGGTGTTTTGAATGCATCTCTTTAAGCCCATAATGCATCATCTAGATTGAGTGACCAATCTTTTCTAAAGGTATTCACAGTCTCTAGGATTTGTTTCAATTCCCTGTTTGAAAGTCCAACTTGTCCACAAGATTGAGTATGATAGGGCATACTCAGACTATGGGTAACTCAAACTTTTTTAGAAGTTTTCAAAGAGTTTTTTAGAAATGTGTGTCCCATTATCGTTAATGATGGCTCTAGGGGTACCAAATCATTTGAAGATATTCTTTTTTTAGAAATCTCGTGACCATCTTCGCATCATTAGTGGGTGTAGCTCTAGTTTTGACCCACTTAGACGCAAGTCCACAACCACGAGGATGCACTTGTTTTTAAAAGATTTAGGTAAAGGACCCATAAAATTTATCCCTAAACATAAAAATATATCATGGAAAATAAAATTATTTAAAGGCATTTCATTTTTGCATGAGATGTTACCTGACCGTTGGCATTAAACACAAAACTTATAGTATTTTTGTGTGATATTAAATAATGTTGGCTAGTAGAATTCAGATTCCAGCACTTTCGTCGTTGTTTGATTAGGATCAAAATGCCCTCTTGCTGGTTGGTCATGGTATCTTGTTGAATTCCTTCTCGAGCACACATCTTCAAATTACCTAGTCTGCACATATATGAAAAAGACAAGAATCTTCCCATATATAATTTTCAAGTCAATGAAGAATTTCTTCTTTTTCTAGCTTCTTATTCCCCTTAGGAAGCCAACCTCCTAAAATGAAGTTACCATAATCTACAAAATCAAGGTGAATGAGAGAAGTCATAATCCTTACATATGGTATTGATGCAAAAAATTTCTCGTGTCGGAACTCCTCCCAGATGTTCGATCCTAATTCTCTTTTGGTGCTTGCTCTAGCCTTGAGAGTTGGTCAGCCACCACATCCTTAGAATCCTTTTTAGTATTTATTTCCACGTCGAATTCTTGAAGGAGAAGCATCGACCTTAGAAGTCTTAGTTTGGCATCCTTCTTGGCCATTAAGTGTCGAATTGTCGCGTGGTTCATATAGACAATGACTTTAGAGCAGATCAAGTAGGATCAAAATTTGTCAAAGGCATAGACCACCGCTAGGAATCCTTCTCAATATAGCATAATTCGTTTGGGTGGGAGTGAGGATCCGACTCATAATATATCACATGAAAGATCTTGTTGCGGCATTGACTCAACAATACCCCAATCGCTCCATCGCTTCAATCGAACATAAGTTCAAAAGGTATACTCGAATCAGGAGCGACCACTATAGGGGCATAACTCAATTTGTCTTTCAAACTTTGAAAAACCTTCAGATACTTAGCTTCAAACTGAAACATGACATCCTTTGGGAGTAAGGTTGGCAATGGCTTCATGGTCTCTAAAAAGTCTTTAATAAACCGTTTGTAAAAGCAGGTGTGCCCCAGGAAACTCTTGATACCCCTTACTGTGGTTGGTGGAGGTAGGTTGGCGATGACATCTATCTTGACCTTGTTGACCTCAATACCTTTATAAAAGAATTATGGTCAAGAACTATGCCCTCCTTGACCATGAAATGGAACTTCTCCCAATTCAGTGTCAGATTGGTATGTTCACATTTCTTCATAACTAATTCAAAGTTTTCTAGACAGTTATCAAAAAAATTCTCAAATAAATTGAAGTCATCCATACATGCCTTTAGGATTGACTTATTCATGTCAACAAAGAAAGCATTCATGAAAAGTTGGAATTTTGCAAGAGAGTTGCGTAGGCTAAAGGCAATTCTTTTGTAGATGTATGTACCATAAGGCATCCAAATGTTGTCTTGTATTGGTCCTCATATGCCACAACAATCTGGTTATATCCTGAGGTAACCATCCAGAAAAGTATTAGTAGCTATGCCCGACACTCGCTCTAGTATCTCCTTAATGAAGGAAAGAGGAATATGATCCTTGCAGGTGGCGGCTTCATTTAGTTTCCTATATTCTATATGTTCCTCCCATCCAGTGATAGTCACTGTTCTTTGGGGTATCAATTCATTATTTACGTCTCTTATCATAGTTATACCACCTTCTTAGGAATAATTTGTACATGATTAATCCATGGACTATGAGAGATAGGATATATTATACCTACATTCAATAGCTTGATTACTTCTTTCTTCACCAATTTCTTCAATGTTGAGTTCAATCTTATCTAAATTTGAGCAATGGGTTTGCTATTGACCTCGATCCATTTTGTGCATGCAGATTGATGGATAAATTCTCTTGATATCAGAGATAGACCAAGTAATTGCTTGTCTATGTATTATCAGAATTTCAGTTGGTCATCTCTCCATCTCTTATGTCAAATAAGAAAACATAATCAATGGGTTGGACTTCTCTTCAAGAAAAGCATACTTGAGGTGATATAATAATTCCTTGAGATCTAGAGTTGGAGGAATCTTGCTTTCTTCCTTCACTTCATCAATTTTTTGGAACTCACCACTGACCTCTTCAAATTCTATCTTAGAGTTTTTTACATAAAGAACTTTACAAAATCTGAAACAATACTCTCCAATTCAGTAGAATAATCTTCTTTAAAAGTGTTAATGGCATCACATGGAGAAAGATTTCCGAGTCATCTCAAAGAACGGGCCATCATGAATTTAAGTCTTCATTGTCAACTTGCCTATTACACATCAATTATAGTGTTTCTTGTGGCTAGAAAGACCGGGTGTGCCCAAGATGATTGGAGCTTTCTCATCAAAAACCATGTCCATAATAATGAAATCAGCTAGGAACATGAAATTGTCCACTTTTACTAGAATGTCTTCTATGATTCCTCGATGCTTCTTGACTGACTGATCTGCAAGTTGTAGCATAACATTGGACTCCTTGAGTTCTTCATACCCCAACTTGGGGAACATTGAATAGGGCATAAGATTTGTGCTTGCTCCTAAGTAACATAGTTTCACAATGCCAGTTTCTTGAATCTTTCTCTTGTTTGATAATACCTCTTTCGTGAACTTTTCATAGTTTGGCATCATGAAAGGATATATTGATATGTGATTGTCTAAATATTTCAAGGACCTTGAAAAATTACTTATCGAATTGTTCATTTTTGTACTTTTTAGGGTAAAGTAGAAATTTACCTTTTTCCAATATATGGTCAACAGTCTTCTTTTCCTTGTCTTTGTTCTCCTCTGGAGGGTTGCCTTCATTTGAGTCTCCAATCTCCTTTTGACCTTTAGGTTCAGCAGATGGTTGATCATTAGGAAATTTGGGATCTTTGAGTTGATTGCTGCTCCTTGTTTATATTACTTTGCCCTCCTCCTTCGAGTTCTTCGAAGTATTGCTCGATAATGCTCCTGGTGCTCGCCCTACGAGTATATTGTTGAATCTAGGATCCCGAGAATGTTTTGAATGATCAGAAATTTATAAGTGAACTCAGTCTGTACTAATGAACTTGTTTAAGCTGATTTATGTAACAGGATATAGACAAGTTCAGTACAGCGGTCGACCTGAGCTGAAGGAATGGACGACCACTGCACACGTAATACATATCATGAAGAATCATATGTGTGCAGTGGGCGTCCTAAGGATATAAGCGGTCGACCAGTCTCAGGAGGAGGAGGTCATATGAGCATAAGTGGAGCACAAATGGTCGACCAAAGATATGGAAAGGTCGACCAGCATCAGAATAGAATGAATATGGAGGAGGAGGCATAGACGGTCGACCAGA
>LTAE01004548.1:4268-31911 GCA_001647135.1 Pontederia paniculata | reverse complement strand
TAAGGGGCAGAGGGAGAAGAAGAAGCTAGGGCCGGCTTTAGAAAAAAGAGAAATATTTTCTGAGGGCATGAATTTATAGTATGGGAATTCAGGTCTTTGATCAAATCCGAATTTGTTTCAGATTAAAAGATAAATTTCGAAATTCAAATATTATTTCCTTCTTGAAGGATAAGGAAATATCTTTTAGGGAAATAAAAATCTGAGGAGATAACTTTGAGAGGAGATAAAAGTCTGGTTAGTTGAGGAGATAATTGGGGCAGATTTTTGGGGAGTTACAATTTATCACATTAACTAACTTCTCATTAGATTCGGCGACCATATCATTCTCATAACAATTACACGTGTAAGCATTTATATAGGTGGTCATATATATTTGATTAATTATAATTATTCGATAATTACCATAAATAAAATTTAGACAATCAACTTTATTATAATAAATCAAATTAGTTGTCAGAAACTAGATAATTATTTGGCAATCAATCAAGTGCTAATCAATGTTATTCTTATTATATTTAATAAATTCCATCTTAAGGTGTCATCAATCCCTTAATTACCATGCATTTATCAGTAGGCATACCTATATATGTGATCCGGATCGTATAAAGTCATTGGCCGCTCACTGGAAAATGGATGTGTCTACGGCAGGGGCGGCGGCGGCCATGCTACGGGAGTGGACATTATTTCATCTTTACTGCTAGTGCTTAACATTTTTGGGATGGACATTATTTCATCTTTACTTCGAGATACTTGTTAATTTAAATATACTACTAATAATTTTAGAAATTTAATTATTAAAAAATAGTATATTTATATTAATATTTTAAGTAGTCTCATCCGAAGATCAATAGATGAATAATTAAGAAAAAAAATTATACGAGCTACACGAAATTTGAAGATATTATATTGAATTAAATATATTATTAATAATTTTAAAATTTTAAATCGATAACAACACCTTTATATTAATATTTTTAACAATACTAGTTTATTAACAGTCATCCGAAATCTAAATTTAGGATAGCTAATTCTTTTATTTTAATACTCAACTCAGTTCACCGAGCTTATTTTGGTAGTAGAGACTCGTTCGATGATAAAAAAAAATGGACAATAATATTTAAAATTTAATTGACAATTAATATTAAAAATGCCTGTTCTTCTTTATGTACAAACACAATATATTCTATCTCATCATATGTCAATTAATTAAAACATAACAATCATAGACCAACAGTCGGTGGTAGTTCAAAGCGGATTCGGATTGAAATTCCATAATCATTTTACACTTTTAACAATCCTAGCGTTAATGTGGCTAAAATATTAAGAACTAAGAACTAGAAAAGAAAAAGAAATTGCATAAGTAATAATTATCATCAATAGGCAGCCGCTAGTTTCGGATCCAAGAAATGCCTCAAGTGCTAAGATTGAAGAATAAGTAGGCATAAGCTTTCCAATTCATGTCGTTAGACTGTCGCAAAATTCATCGATTTTTATCGTCATTTATTATCGTCGCCTATGTCGTCATAAATGATTCAAAAAAAAATTTCGTCCACTTTATTTCATCGTCACTTCATCGCTAATATGTCACTGTTAGCGATGATTTAGCGACAAATTTTTTTATCGCTAAAATGTTATCGCTAAAGTTCAATATTCTATAGTGTCAATTAATTTTCAATCATGAGTACCTAAATACATTATGCAATTTTATTAGTGCGAAGAAAAAAAAAACTCCTAACTTAGATAAACTCATTTTAGAAATCCGGAGATTTTAGTTTGAAGTTTATTTTATTTTGTTTGGTAACCTAATTTATGCAAAAAGAAAAAGTGCCTTCGCAAGGGAAAAAAATAGTTTTGAAATATTGTCCCAAATGTTCTTACGAGTTCCTTGGAATTGTAGATAGACGAACTTTGATGGGCTAATTATGGGCTGACATATTTGCCCCACCAAAGGCCCAACAATCTTTCAATTGTGTGTTATTAATTATACAACTAATATTGTACTTGTACTAATACATAAATTTCTAGAACCAAGATATCGTGTTTTATAACGAGTATGACCACGTGAGAACATTTTTTTCCTTCTTTTAAAAAGCTGACAATGTGAGAAAAAAATAAATTTGTTTGGATAAATATGATTTATATTTTTTTTTATTGCTAGTAGTAACTAATAAGATCTGTCTTCTAACATCCTTGAGACATTATTTCATCTTTCCTTTAAATGTACTATTAATAATTTTTTAAAATTTAATTAATAAAGGAATAATATATTTATATTAATATTTTTAAATATTCTCACCCGAAAACAATTAAGAAAAAAAAAATATTTTTAATACGAGCTAAATATCATATTAAATTAAATATATGATTCGTAATTTTAAAAACTTAAATAAATAACAATATCTTTATATTAATATTTTTAACGATCCTATTCATCCGAAATCTAAATTTAGGGTAGCTAATTTATTTATTTTAATACTCAACTCAGTTCACCGAGCTTATTTTGGTTAGTAGAGACTCGTTTTTGGATGATAAAAAAATGGAAAATAAGATTTAAATTTTAATTGAAAATTAAATATTAAAAATGCATGTTCTTCTTTATGTAAAAACACAATATATTCTATCTCATATGTCAATTAATTAAAACATAACAATCATAGACCAACAGTCGGTGATAGTTCGAAGAGGATTCAAATTTAAATTCCATAATCATTTTGCACTGTAACAATCCTAGCGTTCATGTGGCTAAAATATTAAGAACTAAGAACTAGAAAAAAAAAGAAATTGCATAAATAATAATTATCATCAAAAGGCAGCCGCCAGTTTCGGATCCAAGAAATGCTCAGAAATCCGGAAGCATTCTACATCCGAAAAGGTTCCACCGACAGTCCCTTAAAAGAGCTAGCTTTAATAATAAGAAGATAAAAGCAAGAAAAAAAAAACATAAATAAATTAATTCTCAAAGTACAAACTAGAATAAGATACTTATTAATTTTTTCCTAAACACGATTAATAATGCACATCGAACTATTAAGATCATTAAATTATAAATCTACTTGCTTAATCACGTTCGAGCGCTTTCACATTTATTACATCCTCGTGTAATCAATAAATTTACTTTTCTTTTCTGAACACATTTCACTCTTACATCGCTTTTTTTCTCTTTTATGACGTTAATTAAACCAATTAACTTTTTACATTTTTATAAAAAATAGAAACAAACAATAATAATAAAATATTTTTTATTTTAAACTAAAGTTTTTAATACATTCGAATTTTTCTATGTCCAAAATTATTAATATTTAATTATTTAAAATCGAGACAAAGAACAAAATGATATTTAACTTTAGAATTTTTTTTCTTAATACCCAGTTGAGCCCCTGGTATCTAAGGTTACTAGCACCTGATTAATTTTGAGTCGAAGATGAGGGGGAAAAAGAAATATTTTTTTGGTTAAATTAGCGACTCCGAAATTCGAACTCGGTGCTGCTAGCTCCCGGTCATTTAACTCGGAAACACCCATATTAATTAGATGTGCCAACCAAACTTGATTATAGTTTCGGAAATACTATTAATTTTCGGGTCACTCAATTCGGGAACACCCCTACTAATTACATGTGCCAATCAAACTCGATTATAATTTCGAAAACAAAAAAATGGAGGTGCTACTTAAGTAAGTAACACCGTACTACTTATTATATCCATCATAAGATGTTAGATCTATGGTGAATATAAGATTTTCTTTTTTTTTAAATAATTTTTTATTTCCATTGAACTCTTTCGGAAATACTATTAATTCTTAATTTTTTAACTCGGAGTAAACTTAATTTAAGATACCAATTTAATTAAACCAGTCGGTGGTCGCAAGATCTAACATCACACTTTCTTTTAAATTCGCAAATCTAGACACAAAGCACGAGGACGAGGAGGTCTCCGTGTGTCTGTCGATAGAACACCAGCCCTTCACTTCTTCTTCTCACTCTCGCACTTGCCCCAAGCTTCCAGATCCAGATCCAAAACCCCCTCCCTCCGGCTTCGATCTCCCTTGACATGATGGGCGCCGGCGACGGCGCATTCCGGCCGGATCGGTTGACGGCGCTCCGGCGCAACGGCGGCAACTTCTGCTTCGTGTTGTTCGTGCTCGGCGTGCTCGTCTTCACGCTCATCGCCGCCACCTACCAGCCGGACGACCCCCTCCTCCGCCCCTCCTCCTCCAAGCTCACCTCCTTCCTCACCTCCACCTCCAACGCCACCTTCCTCTCCGACGTCACCGTCCTCCGCACCGGCGAGGACTTCGCCAATGCCTCCTCCGGCGCCTCCGCGTCCTCGGAATCCGCCTCCGGGACCGTGGCGGTCGACAACGCCCCATTTATCAAGCTCACCGACGTNTCCTCACCTCCACCTCCAACGCCACCTTCCTCTCCGACGTCACCGTCCTCCGCACCGGCGAGGACTTCGCCAATGCCTCCTCCGGCGCCTCCGCGTCCTCGGAATCCGCCTCCGGGACCGTGGCGGTCGACAACGCCCCATTTATCAAGCTCACCGACGTCATAGAGGACGGCACCTCCGTTTCCACTGCCGCTGCCGTGGCCGCGGCCGACGCGGACGATCCCTCCTCCGTCGCCGCCGCCGCCGCCGAGTGCGATGCGAGCGCCCCGATCGACTGCGCCGACCAGGATCTCTTCCATCAGCTGATGCGCGTCGCCATCGAGACGTTCCCGGACATCCACTTCTACCGGTTCGGGAAGCCGGCTGCCGTCCCTGGCTCCGTCGACTCCTGCGACATGGCGTGGCGCTTCCGCCCGAGCGACGCCAAACGGTCCACCATGTACAAGGACTACCGCCGGTTCCACCTTGCCCGCCTCTCCAATTGCACCATCTCGGTCACCAAGATCGACGATTACCACTCTGGCGTGAACGCCCGGAAGCGCCGTCGGTCGAAGAAGAGCTCCGGCGGTAACAGCGGCGGGGAAGCGGTCTTCGAGCCCAAGAAGGTCTCTGAGGCTGTGGAGGTGGCCGAGCCTGTGCCCGTCGTCGGCGAGGCGGTGAACGACGCTCTCCCAGTGATCCAGTCAGAATCGGCTTTCAGCTCGGGAAGGTATCTCATTTACGTCGGCGGCGGCGACCACTGCAAGAGCATGAACCACTACCTGTGGAGCTTCCTGTGCGCACTGGGGGAAGCCCAGTACTTGAACCGCACCTTCGTCATGGATCTCAATGTGTGCCTCTCTTCGATCTACACAGGGAATGGTCAGGATGAGGAGGGCAAGGACTTCAGGTTTTACTTCGACTTTGAGCATTTGAAGGACTCTGCCTCGGTCATCGACCAGCGGCAGTTCTGGATGGACTGGGGGAAATGGGAGAAGCAGGACAAGCTGAGCCTTCACTACATTACCGACTTCAAGGTGACCCCTATGAGCCTCACCGGAGTTCCGGACACCTTGATCATGAGGAAATTCGGAGACGTCGAGCCCGACAATTACTGGTACAGGGTCTGCGAAGGTGAGACCGAATCCGTGATTCAGCGGCCATGGCACCTGCTGTGGAAGTCCCGGCGATTGATGGAGATCGTCTCTGCAATCTCAACCAGGTTGAACTGGGACTTCGATTCTGTCCACATTGTGAGGGGGGAGAAGGCTAAGAACACTGAGCTGTGGCCGAACCTACAAGCGGACACTTCGCCGGATGCGCTGCTGACTACTCTCAAGGACAAAATTGATGACGGTAGGCGGCTGTACATCGCCACCGATGAGCCGGATACCTCATTTTTCGATCCGTTGAAGGACCGGTACACTACGCACTTCCTTGACGATTTCAGGGATCTGTGGAATGAGACCAGTGAATGGTATGCAGAGACCAAGGAGCTGAACAATGGAGTACCTGTCGAATTCGATGGCTATATGAGGGTCGAGGTCGATACAGAGGTGTTCTTGAGGGGCAAAAAACAGCTCGAAACCTTCAATGATCTCACCAAGGATTGCAAGGATGGTGTCAATTCATGTCCTGCAACTTCATGATCTCAATTGAGATATATGGTAAACACATCTACTTCTCTAATACTTCTTGTTGTGACATTTTCCATATTGCATATCTAGATCTTGTGTTTTAGTCATTGCAGTCTGTTGGATTGTCTTAAAGTAATGTGATCTTAGTTGAGTAGTAGTTGTATCATTTTCCTTGTCTATCTCCTAAACATCATTGTGATTAAAGTCTTAAATGAAACTTCATTACTCATCTTACTTTGTGGTTTCTGCTCATTATTTCCTTTATTATTGATTCAATTGTGTCCAATCTGCTGACTCATCAGCTTGAGATCTATTTCCTTCTGTTCTTAACCGTTTAATTCTTGCTTCCTCGTCGTTCGCCAAGGACTGCTGATAATTTCCTTTCTCTTGACTTTGAACCCAGTAACTGCTAAAACCTATAGTTTGATGTTTTTTTTTCTCTTATATTATTTTATGAAATGTGGAAAATATTCTGAAGATTGCAACATGCCTTCCTTGTGGCTACATCATCATGCATGTAACATATGATTTGGGAGTATACATGTTTGAATTGGTAAGGACTTATATAAGGAGTGCCTTGAATTCAGAAAGCAGGGACATCATTAGTATATTTCCCTTTTATGGATGATACATATTTATAATACAAAGGAAAAAATACATTGGAGGTTGTGATTTGTACATATGACCTGACTGTCAGCTTGTGATTGCAGGCAAACTACATTTTGGGAGGACATTTGAAGGCTGAGATACATTGGAGGTGGATCTAGAAATGTTTATTTTCCAGTTTGAAGAAGCCTCTGTCTGTGATATTTACTCCGTTTAGGTGCCGTAGGTAGAAGTATTTTAGGATCAAATTTATATTGTACCAAGAGAAGCCACTAGCTTTTGTATGTCTTCTGTTGAATATTTTGTAGAAAGTGTGCCAAGAGCCTTTAAGCATTTGTCATGCAGAGAGGAGCAGCTGCTACTATTTATTATTGTGTATTATCAGATTGGAAATTAAATATGATTAATGTTTTCATTTTGAATATAATACAGTGTCATACTATATCTCAGGTAATTAATTAATGAAAGGTCATGCACTCACTGCATTGTCATGAACATACATTGGTTATTCCTTATTAAACTATAAATATATGCCAAAACAAATATACTGTAACAATATAACGTTTTATACCTACTATAATAAACTCATCATCCTCTTATCACAATATGCAGTATTTCATCAAATTACTATATTTATTACACACACAAAAATTGATTATCAAAAGACATGCGTGTTTACCAGTTTACACTTTAATGTTGTAAAGTATGAGAGTTTACGAGCTCTAATTATATCCTAATTTATAATGTTATATACTAGATCCATATGTTTACATATAAATTATAAAGAAAAATGGATGTGCATAGCAATTTGCTATGCATTCAGTATTACATGATCTAGATTATTGATTTAAAAATCAATGGTTCAAATCCTATTCAATTA
The DNA here is from genome assembly GCA_001647135.1 of Pontederia paniculata. Taxonomy (NCBI): domain Eukaryota; kingdom Viridiplantae; phylum Streptophyta; class Magnoliopsida; order Commelinales; family Pontederiaceae; genus Pontederia; species Pontederia paniculata. The sequence continues at coordinate 24,423 of LTAE01004548.1, read as the reverse complement.
ACGATCTAAAATTTTAATTGGATAGAATTTAAACTATTAATTTTTATATCAATGATTCAGATCATACACTGCACTGAGTGCATAACAAATTATTATGCATCTCCCATTAACCAATAAATCATAATAATATATTAGTTAGTCATAATAATGAATAAATACATCTTTTATATATATATATATATATATATAAGCGAGAAAGAACACGTGAAAATATATTGCTACTTCATAAGCCAATTTGGATTCGTCGGATTTAACAAATCATACTAATTTCCTTACGTGTAAACAGCAATTAGTCCTACTTTCCGGTTAGGATATTAGCTTGGTTTTTAGAAAAAAAAGTTACAAAGTACACTTATTTTGGAGGAAAATAATTCGATTTATATAATATTATAAAACGTTGATTTCATTTAGATTTTTACAAGAGTAATGCTGGATGAGTTATTCAACCATTTTGATTTTACTATTGTTATGTGACAATAGAAGTTTTCTTAAGTTAAACGTGAAATTGCAAAAAAAAAAAAAATGATTCACTACAGGAAGGAAAGTACTTAATTTTTTTTTTGAAGTGTGCAAGTTCTTGTTTTTTTAGAAAGTTTCTTATAAAAGGCAGAAAAATAGGAATATAAAACTTCATACAATTATTTTTTTTATCAAAATAAATATTCTCAGTCTATCTAAATTATTTTCCTAATTTTTTTCCAAAGAATTTTACTTATGATTGAAGATTTGTTCCATAGTCGTTCACAATTGCTTCTGTTTAGTTGGAGAATAAAATCTTATTTCTCACTTAATAAGTTTCATAATAATTATTGTAAGACTAAGAAGACGTTTATTATATCACCTCTAAATATTATTTAATAATTTACATTGCATAATAGAAAGATTATTACTTATTAAATTATTTGTAATATGCATTATCTTGTTTATTATATATAGGTAATCCAACTGAAAATTTAGATTATCATATTTACTTATAAAGAGAATTACTAAATAATATACATAATTTTATCAAGAAGTAGTGATATATTTTTATTCATAATATGGTAAATAATATTATAAGAATATCATTTAAATAATATAGTATATTATTGTTATTTATGATAAAAATATATTTTATATTATATTATATTTTATTTATGAAAAATTTAGAAGTGCGAATATAAAAATTAAATACAACAAAATTATCACTTTCACGATAATATTGAAAGACACTCTTCTCAATAATCTAGATTGCTATTTCATATGTCATTTGCGCTTTTAGGCAATTCAAATTGTTTAAAAATTAGCAAGTAAATAAGATAATGTGATGTATTCAAATAATTTTAAGTTTGAATTATTAGTAATATACAAATATTATTAGGAGGAAAAGAAAAAAAAAAAGACTAATCTTAGTCTTGTTTTATCCATGAATACATCTAAGTGTGTTATGTTGCTAAGGTCATGCTCGTAACTCGCAGGAGTCATTTGGTGTGTCGAAATGGAATTTCGATTCGTTTATTCAAAAGCTCGTGTGAAGAATGAAATCATATCCCGTGACATGTAGTCTGATATATTGGTTTTAATATACTTATCTTCTTCTTGAAACATGCACATTTCTTTGTGTTGTTCCTGAGCTTATCTCCTACAGTTTCCAGTGAGATTGTTGCCCTCAAAAGCATAGCATCTTATAGAAGTGGTTTAGCTATAGATCCTAGTGTAACATAATCTGCTGCTGCGGAAGGCTTTTTGGAAAACATGAATGGTAAATAAAGGAGACAGTGTTTGAGGTGTAGAGGAAGTCTAATTCACTATTCATATTTTCATTTGTTTGCGCATTGGCAAGAAGATGATTTCCATATTCTATATTACCGTTCTTTTTGTTAATAATGTCTTGAATCTGATATTAACCCAGTGAAAATCTATATGACCCCAGCGTATCACAGCCGCTCGAATAATTGGGGCGACGAGGTCGCCCGTCCCATACGCGGGTCTCGCTGCCCGGTCAGCGAGCTTGAGGGGGGGTCTAGGGGGATCCCTCCTGCGGAGGCTCGGGGGCGGAGCCCCCGAAACCTTGACAACCTTAGAGCTTATGTTTCTTATTTTGTATTGAGAGTCCATATATAAACTTCCTAGGGTTTGAGTTATTCTGTATCTTGTATCATCTGTTCTTTTTTCACATCAAAAAAACAACTCTAGTCGTCGCCCGAGAACGTAACCCAGTAAATCCGTGTGATTTCTCTCTCTCGCCTATTTTTCATAACACTTTTCAGTCGGGAGACGGTATTGATCAAGAACAAGAGATTGATTGTTTATTCATGTGTAGTTTGGAAGTTGCCATGTCCTTCGAGTTGCCTATGTAAATTCACACTGGGTGATTAAAAAACATGAACTTTTGCTATTTTATTTGTTTTACGTATTCAGTGGTCCTTTGGCATCTGCGTCTAAACTAGATGAGCTTATCTTTTTCCTTGTCAAGATCTATTCTGTCTTAATCTTAACATAAAGGGATCATTTCTGGGATTGAAGAATGTGGCTTTAGTTATTAACATCTATTTTCTGCTAAGTGTTTGGCAATCTTACAAGCATTACGATTTCATCATTCTCCCCAAAAATGTCAGCTTTGAAAAGGAGCGTGGATTTGGTACAGCGCAATCCCCTGCATCTGCAGAAAGTTCTTGAAGACAAGAAGTTTTCTCAGTCCCGGATTGTTCTTCTACATGCGCTGCACCCTTTCTCAAAAGAAGCATCTTATCTTGCTTCAGTTTGATCATAGGTTTGATATTGTATGGATACTCTGAATCTTTGTTTTCTCAAAAGTTCTTTGTTTTCAATTTTTTTCCTCATTAATATCAGTTTAGTTTGCGTGTATTTTATCTCCAATGGGCCAGTAATCCTCATTTTCCCTGTTAATATACATGATTGTTAAGTGAGTGACATGGATGTGCTTCTTCACATGGTTGCTTCAATTTTGTGTTTTCCTTATCTTTCTTCAGTGAAGAATTTTTCTTTTACTTTGTTATCAACATGATTTTTCGGTTGCTTTCAGATGAATTTTGGCTTATAGGTTATGTTCACTCTGATGGCTATGCATTTCTGAGTCATTCTTTAGTGGTATGTGCAAAACTTAGTTGATAGGAACATCAATTTCTTGCTGCACATTCAAAGTGATTTATGGACAAAAAAAAGTTATACTATTGAACATTGTGTTCATTGCAAATGAAACACAAGAAATAAACTTTATCTTTCTTGATTATTCATTTGTAGCAAAGGTCATATTCACATGTTCTCCAATTGGTGTCAAACATTTTTATGAAGTCTAGTTTAGGTATTCATTTGTAGCAAAGGTCATATTCATATGTTCTCCAGATGGTGTCAAATATTTATATGAGGTTTAGTTTAGGTTTTTGCCCCTTCAAAAAGAATTTATGGACATTATTAACTCTTTGTATTCCTTACTGAAAATTATTTCCATTTTATTTTCATAGCATCTGCATGCTGCTTGTCTTCATTGATATTGATTGTTTGCAGTGTCAGCGAGAAACATACTATTTCATATATTCTGCTGTCATACATAACTTTAATTCTATAGTATGCTAAGCAATATTATTTGTTCTTCAGTGCATAAATCAATATGCAAACATTTATAAGTAACTATCACTTAAATCATGTGTAATTATGATGAAATGAGCTGCATCTGTACAAGCCTAATGTTCTGAGAGAATCTTTGTAAATGCTTTCACCCTTGAAAGCACTTTGTGAAATTTCAAGTTGCTTAGCAAATAAAACATGTGCTTTCACACAATAATCTCTCCTCATAAAGCCACTTTTTCCAATATAAGGATGTGGATCCTATCTGCGAATTTTAGGAACGAAAGGTAATAATACACCCAAGCTTGAATTGTGAATGGGTCAAACTTTGTGTGAAATGAATTCGAGATATACTACTTAATTAAAATAACCTTTCTGCTTTAGCATTAACTATTCTAGTTTAACTAGAAAGTTCATCTTTTCCTATTATTGTATAGACGAGCTAACTTTCTATGTCCTTCTAGATATAATTCTCCTTTTTGCATCATTTCATTTCACTTGTAGGCGCAAAGCGGGCATGTGAAGTTGTTTTTCATGTTTTATCAAATGTTTTTCATGTGATGATGGTGATCTTACTATTCAGAGGCTTTTGAATCATCTGAGGACATCTTTGGAAGAAATTCTCTGTAATTTTATAATTTAAATGGTATCGTTCGATCTACTGATTATCTAATCAGGATGCCTGTTAACATTCCATCCAAGAACAGTGCATCAGAAGATGGTACTGTGTTTGTTCGAAGGTTAACAACTCTGAGCTGCACCAATGTCGAGTGAGTATGCTTCTTCTATTTGACCAATTCTTCATTCCCCATGTGCACAATAGTATCATGTGTCTAGTTTTTGTTAACACAGAATTCAGAGGTTGAAACCAATCTTGATGTGATCAATGAATTCTGATATCCTTTCAAGAAAAATACTAATGAATTTCTATAGAGCTCTACAAGTTGTAGATTAAAATATGAAAAGTATTTTAGTAATGTGAATTTCCAAAATCCATTTTATGCCATGCCATACTAGCTAGTATGATTTAGTCAATGATTTCAGAATAAGAATAAAACCTAAAAATAACCATAACCATTAAGAAGTACTTGGTGTAGGAAAGATCACGGGCATCTGTAATATGTGTAAACTGTTAAGAAGTACAACCATTAACATGCCAAAAAAGGAGAATTTATTGCTCACCACATTAAAATGCATGACTGCATTTCTCAGGAAGTATTCCTTTTCCTTTGATTGGGTCGTAGATTGGGTTTTAACTCATGTGACTTAATCCTTTTTGCCAATATTATGATCACATTGTTTATTATCTCATGGAAAATGAGCTCTACCACACTTTCGATTTACATATTATGTTAGTGGATTGATTTTTGCCTATTTAACTGGATATGGAGTAATAGAAAATTTGGTCTATTATTAAAGCAGTTTTATTTTCAATTGGAATTAGGAAAAAATATATTTATCCCTTGGTCTTGGTATGTATATTCAGGATCCCTCTCAGTTGAATCCTAGCTTTGCATCTGCATATTTTATGGCATAATATACTTTTCTTATTTCACTTAATGTGCCATTTTTAGTTTCTCTTTATCTGTTTGTCCAAAGTTTGATATCTTTTAACCACCTGCCTCATATTCAGCAATGTGATTTCATATGTATCAGCACTGTGATTCATGTCTTGAATCTGTGCAGGGTGTTCCAATGTGACGATTTTATGAATTTCTAAATAATACAGGAGTTAGTTTGCCTTCTGAATTAATGGGCATGGGTTAATTTTCTGATGGTCCAGAACAGGGGACCCATCTTACTTCTACCTGGGAGATATGTCTCATGCCTGATTTATCAACAAAATATAGAATTCCATGGTAAGACAGTAACTTACGTGGCATTCTCCATTATGACATCCTATGATGAAGTAATGTTCTACTCATGTTATTCTTCATGATAATGCTGCTGAAAGATGGAACTATATTTAAAATTTTCAATTTGTCACATTTCTCAGAAAAAGAAAACAGGGTGGAAGTGTATAGGAAAGAAATCATGCACATGAATGTGAAATAATTTATCTCCCTTAAGATTAAAAAGTTGATAGAGATAGCAAATTCAGATGAATGCTTCAGATTTTTCCTTTGTTTTTGAGAGGGTTAAGGATGACTATCTAGTTGAGGTGGTCACCCAGCATATGAGAAAGTGGAAATGTACAAACATCATCAAAGACTGCACAACCAAAGTCAACTATGGAGTGAAATTTTACAAACTCAACTATCACTAGAATGTTTAATACAACTATGGAGTGGAAGCTTAGTATTTCCTCAAATGCTGTCAGTGGTGATCCAGTTGACAATGGAAGCCTGCTGGTTTTCATACTTAAAACTTGCATTTGAACCTAGACATAAGAGAAATCTTGTACACAATCTGACATTGAACTCCTAAATTCATATGTTTTGATGAATTTAGGGATGTTATGTGAGGGGAAAAAAACTGCATATGCTTGCATTGTTAAAGAAGCAAAAGGATGTGTCCTTGTTAGAATAAACTATGTTAAAGAGTACAGTTGGGAATGATTTTATGTAATCTGCTCACTATTACACAGATAAACTGTAAAGTATGTTCTGTTCTCGATCGACCTTATTATAAAATTTCCATGTTTTCATTCAGTTGCAAGCTTTCTTATATTGACCAGATTGTAATATGCTTCTTGTATATTTTAGTTTAATCTATTTCAAAATTTCCATCTTGGATGGCTTATAATCTATAATTTTATTTATATATTTTAGTTTTTTTTACTTGTGCCTTAGGCCATATTGTCATATGCTTCTTGTAATATGTTTGAAGACATTAGAGAATAATTTAAGATAAAATTGAGACAAAGATTACACTAATGGCAGTCCTTATTGATTAGAAAGAAGATAAATTTATTGAAGGGATGAATGAGAAATTCAATAAAGGTTTGGTCGAAAAGCTTCAATGTGACTTATCATGTGTTTCTGTTTGGTTCAAATTTTCAAATCAACCAATGATCACAATCCTATGCATCATTATGTCTTTCAATTCACTTGTTGAAATTTACCAGCCTCACAAATTATTGAAAAGGGGATTTGATTTTTTCGAGTTTGAGTTCGAACGCTTGAATAATAACGAGGTTGATGTAGGATAAGACAAGTAGTTAGGTGTCCTATGTGTTTCAAATCAGTTGGATTCTTACTTAATTTACCTTTATTAGTTTTGTAGTCTTTCGATTGAAGTTCATTTCCTATATTCTTTGGTGGATTTTGAACTCATGCTTGATGGTACTGTAAAGCATCCTATCAAGAATTTGGTTGTACTTTTGAACCGTCAACCCCTTTCAAGACTGACCTGAAAGTAGTAATCGTAATTTCCTCCATTTCGACCCTCTGTTGGGTCAGATCTAGAAGTGCTTATTAGTTTTATTACATGCTCATTGATGTCAGGTACTAACTTCTGAAGCTAATGAAAGTGACTTTTGAAAATTATTGTTCTTTGATGTTGATATAGGTATCATATAGATACATAGGATCTGGAACTCATGTGCATTTAGGTTTGTGGGAGAAGGGAACAAATATTTCTAGGGGAACTGAGACATCAAAGCACCAATATGGAATGCCTGAAATCGGAGAAAGAATTATGTCGGGAGTTTTCCATCATCTTCCTTCTATTTTGGCAATTATTGCTCCATTTCTGAACTTTATTTTCAGAATTTTCATTTAGCATACTTGTGACATGTGATTTTCATAAAGATTTCACTTGTATTGCCTTTTGATTATTCTGCTTGTTTCAAGTTTCTCATGAGATAACATATGCCGTTTAACCTTGTACTCCTCTGTATCAACCAATGTCTCTGGGATAAACTTTATCAGTTTTCTTTTGTGCTCGCTAGAAATTATTGTGGTAAGGATTAAAATGATGGCATACTAATGACTTTGTCTACAATGGAATTTGAATGTAGTTATGATCGACTTCAACCCAATACATGGAGTGAAGTCTACCACTGTTGGGGAGAAGAGAACAAAGAAGCTCCACTAAGGGCTGCAAGCCCACCTGGCATATCTAGTGAGATTGTTAGCAACTTTGAACTTGAGTCCTTTGATGCTATTGCTAATCCATATGTGGGCCTTGCCGCTATAGCCCGTAGTCGAATTGATGGCCTCCAAAGAAACCTTTGCCTGCCTGAACCTGTTGGTATGGCTAAAATATTGTACTTTCTCATCTTTATTGCACTTCATATTTGCCTAAAGGTTAACATAGAGTTTGTTTAATATCTAAGTACTTGAAATGCAAGTTTTTCATTGTGCATCTTAGGTCGAGCCGCAGAGTAATGCAAACTATGGTATCTGCATTTTTCTTCTGATTAATCGTTTCAGTGAAAATTCATGATCATGGGTTAGCAAAAGTTTTAAGTCACTTCATAAGAAATCTGTTTTTTTTGTAAATCGTCTCATCCAAGTATTGCTCTAATACCTGCATTAAAATTTTTTCGAGACATGTAAGGTTGCTACTTGCTAACACTTAATCTGAGAGTCCTCTAGTCTCTAGATAGGCCTAGTCTTCCAACAAAATGGTAAATATGTTTCAGACCTTAAAAGAATTGCGGAGTATTGGTTAAAATGTGTGCATATTTGCTCATGGAACATAAAAAAAATCTTTCTGATCACCATTCAGAACCCAGAAGGTTGCCAACTGAGCTACAGGAATCTATAGAAGCTCGCAGCACAGACAAGATTTTAATTGATTTAATTGGTGAAAAACTTATTACTGCAGTTATTGGTCCGAAAGGTGAGTAATTTGATACTCCATGTTCCATAATTCAACGGTGTTGTCATTCCTACAGTAACTTTAGTATTTTTCAATTAATGTCAATAATGTCATACATGTTTCATGAACATTACCATCAAGGTTCGCTAGCAAATGTAGAAATTTATATAACCAAAATGTTCTATTGTCAACATGGGTCACTCTATCAGTCACAAGGACATGAAGGTATGCCAGAAATGGAGTGTCGTGTCTACTAAACATTACAATCCTTGTAGGTATATTCAAATCTTAATTTGCTAAAATATCCTAGTTGCTACTCTTCATTGTCTCAATGTCTCTGCCAACTTAAGGAGCATAAATGCATTATCTGAGGTTGATTATTACAATAAAAACAAGGATGGATATAAGGAGCTTATTTACTATTATTAGTGGCATGAGAAAGTTTTAATTTACCCAGTTATCCTACATATCTTTATGCTTTATCTCAATTTTATGCAGCAACAGTCTTATTCGAGTGTCTGATATTTGTCTCTCGGTTAACTGTCATGAATAGAATTAATTTATTTTTATGGTTGACAGCAAACTTCTGTTGCCATTTGGTTTGGGAACAACAATGTTGCAAATGATTAGTTCAAATTGAGCAGTACATTTTGATATATTGGATGCATCTTTTTTGGATTTGAAGTTTATGCTAAATAATATTGGTAAATGGTAGTGTCGGATTGCGGTAATTTTCTACAATAATTAGGAAGACATATTTAACATTATTTATTCTTTTTTCTCTCTCTCTCCTCTCATTCTCTCGTCTTTCTTCTTTACCTTTTTAATTTAAATTTTAGCTTTAACTTTTTTTAAAAATATTAAAATTTAATTTTATACTAACTCAATAATATAATTATAAAATTATTGTTATTATTTTCCTTCTTAAATTATATTTAGTTTAAAATTGATAAAATATTTTATTACATTCTACATAAAGTTGAATTTATATTGTTTTTATGTTTTTTTTCTAAAACAGATGTTTTGTTATATTATGTTAAATATCTCATTAAACATATTATTAAAAAGTTTTATTCAGATAATATTTTATAAAAAAAACATATTTTATATTTTTGTTCTATCCCAATACTTATTGTAATTTTATCTAGTTAATTCTTCGAAAAATTATTGAAACTAATATGTTCTTAGAATTTGAAGAAACAACCTTGTCGAAATGTCCCATTGTCAATGGATGATGAGTAGTGTCACACTTCATATTGATGTCTTTTTACCATCATGACTCGTTAGTCTCGTTTTATTAACGGCAGCCAACTTGTGGAAATGTCCGTCTCTCGGGACATCTTGCGTGGGTTCAATTGAGATCACAAAGATATTTATAAATCCATCCCAATTTTTAATAAAATGCTTATTATTATTATTATTATTTTATTGGATCCGTGAGGTTGAGTAATAGCAGTAAAAACGTCATTTTGTGTTGCTTTTAAAAGTAGAAGATATACTTGAAATGATTTTTTTTGAGTTATCATGTAAGTTCAGCTCATAACTTTTAATCTTCTTTATCGCCAAATAAATGGTTTATCTATTTTTCTTAACTTGGTCCCAAGTATTCATGCTTTTCAACTTATCTATGAATATTTTGTTAGTTTAAGAGGAAAATAATAGCTTAGAGTGCTTCATTAGGATGTTCTCACCGTCCAAATATGATATTAGAAATCAAAAGTTGGTAGGTTAAATTTCAATGTCTTAGTATCAAATGTCCTGCATGCTCTGACTATGCGAGCAGCTGGGAATTAGAAGATTGTAGGTAGAATTTGACTCTGCTACTTTTGATACAAGGAAAAAAGGAAGGTGCTCCCTATTTAAGTAGGGAGCATCGTGCTACCTATGATTTTAATAGTATGATCTCTTATCTATGGTGATTTGATTTAGGAGAGAGAAAAAAGTAAGAGAGAGAAAATTTAATATTCACCCTAGATTTAACATCCAAAGATTGATAATGTAGGTAGTATAGTATTCCCTACTTAATTAAGGAGCACCTTCCTTGAACCTTTGATACAATATATCAACAAATCAATCAAGCCTCCATGGCGACTATCGAGAAGTATGCTCGAAGAGATTCAGCAACTCGGTCACTCTTTTAAGAAATTTATATGTGTATATACACCTAAATATTGTAGAATCATTGAGTGATTCATTTTGGGAGGGGGTTGCACCTTCGCTTTATATTTTTCAATAGATAATACCATTTCTTTTTAAAAAAATGTATTAAATGTCGGAACAATTTTGTATTGGATGTTAACTTTATACTCACTGCTTACAATTAAATCAATCATGCAGACTTTTTAATATCATTTTTAATGCAGAAAAAAGACTCATATGGAAATGGTTAATGAACCAAGAAAATTTAACCCTCAAATCATATTTTCGTAGTTAAGAACACATGCCAAGTTTTTTTTTCAGAAATTCACATCTAATTATATATTGTATATTTTAGTCGACCATTCGTTTTAGAGAAAAATGGAGGTGCATAACAATTTGCTATGCATCAAGTGCGGTACATGATCTAGCCCATTGAATAAGATCTGATCATTAATTTTTAAATTAATGAGCTAAATCATGTACCACCCGGTGCATAGCAAATTGCTATGCACCCACATTAAACTCTTCTTTTTATTCTTTTTTTCTGACAAACTGTCTATTTAATGCGTGAAGAAACTGGTGCATGAGGGATAATATAAATAAATATGAAATAGATTAACAATTGGCCATTTCCCCTGTAATAGGTAATTTAATTGACAGATGCATGGAGCTGTCCCTGCATGCTCTGGTCCAGCTACTACTACTACTACTACTACTACTAATAATAATAATAATAATAATAATAATAATAATAATACTAATAATAATAATAATAATAATAATAATAATAATAATAATAATAATAATAATAATAATAATAATAATAATAATAATAATAATCTTCAGCAGGATCTAACTTGCTACCAATAAAACAAGACCAAATTTGCCGGCCGCAGCTACTACATAGTTTGTGTTTTCTTATTACAGAAAGTAATACCTTCACATGGAAGCACATGAGGAGGATACATGATCATCCATAAAACAAAAAGAAAACATTAAAGCTTCCCAATTTATTAGAAGGGAGAGTGTAAGAGAAAGATGTTACATTTTGTTCTTTCGGAAACAACAATTGATTAATATCGAAAAAAATACAATGATAATTTGTATTGGTAAAGGGTTCAACTTCAAAAACTTAAGAGAAAAGAAAATCTTTTAACTTTCAAATTTTCAAATTAAATTAGTTAATTATTATTTTTCTGCATGATTAATATCATAAAAACTATTATTAAGGGAGAAAGAAAGAGAGGACAATATCATTATCATATATAAGACATTGGTTTCCTTCCTGTCCCTCTGTCACAGTCATTGTAAAAGTTACAAAGAGGGGAGCAAGACATATACATGCCAACCAAAGGAACCCCCCTCCATGCAATGAAGACAAATTCTTTGGCCATATTTGAACTCAAAATTATTATTAGTCGTAATCTTTTAGTTGGTTGAAATCATATTTATTTAATTTTTCATTCATCTCTAATAAGCGAGATTAAAAAAAATTCCCTTTGAAGGGCAGAGAGTTTTTCTTAAAGCTATTTTTTAAAAATAAATGTAGGGATGTTTCCAGAAAAAAAGCACATTAATATTATATTGAGAAAGAGAAAAATAAAATCCAAGTCACAGTTGATGGAGGTCTCAAGCACGGTGGTCATGGCTTGTGTCATCAATAACCAAATACAATTAAATTTAGTTAACATATTTAGTCATCTCTTGTATTATGAACGAGAAATCGAGAGTTAGTAGTTTAAAATTTGAGCTTCAGAGTCATCAATTTGACAAAAAAATATTATTTTACTCTTTATCTCGACTTCGAATTAATTAAATACTAATAGTCCTGATCATCGAAGGTCTCGAACGTTAATTAATTACCACCTCATCCTGCGTTATATTCCCTTATTTAATTATTTATTTTCTGAACCAACGGAGGCATTAATTGCATACATTTGATAACAGCAGAACTGAACAGTAGCATCGAAACAAGGAACACAGGAGAATTATTTATCTTTATCATATGTTATTCAATTCTAATTACACGTCTAATGAATATTTTATTTCCTATACACCAAAAATTAAAACTGCTTAAATGATAAAAAAAATATTTATCACTTTATCGTAATCACGTAAATCTCTTTTACACGCAAAACTAATATTTGGATGGTGGTGTTGTAAGTTGTATGTGTTCTAATTTTGTTTTCTCTAACATGTTAACTTAATATAAATGTACTTACATTATAAATGAAGTTTGATTGTCTATGAATTAGTAGATCCGAGTTTAAACTTTAAAGTCATCAATTTGATTAGAGAAATATCATTTTATTTTTTATTTTGATTCTGAGGATGCTAATAATTTAGGGCATCAGATTTCGAACAGATATAAAAAAGTAGCATATTTTATTTTTTCGATACATAAATAATGATAAATTTAAAAATTAATAAAAAAATCATACTTTAGATTATATGTTGAAAAGGAAATATTTGCTTTATATTCTTAAAAGTGCATGCTTTGTAGTTTATGGTAAGCTGTCAGCATGTTTGCCAAATCTAAGGCAGGACCTTAATTAATTTTGGTGTTGTGTTACTTACGGAGAGAGAAAGAGAGAGAGAGAGAGAGAGAGAAAGAGAGAGAGAGATGCGACGCCTGTCACCCAGACGGACAGCCAACTCCTCCTTTTTGGTTAACGGAAACCCCAAAAAGGAGGTAACCGGTGAATTAATGAGAGAGGAGAGAGAAAGTGTAGAGAGAGGAGAGAGAAAGTATATACAGAGAGAGAGAAAGAGCAAAAGGAAAGCATCCATTTTGATTTTAGTGGGCTGTGAACTCATTCGTCATCATCCATTTCCTTAATCTTCCTCTGTCTGCTAAACAAGAAAAGGTTTTTTTTTAAAAAAAAAATTGGGTGCTTTGGTTTCGTCTAATAATTTCCACTTTAAGCTCCCCCGATCGAATCCTCCACCCACCACATTCCGTCGCCAACAGCATTCCTCTGCCGCCGCCGCCGCCGCCGCCGCCGCCGGAGATCTCGAGGTTTCTTGATTTTGGTTAGTTCTTTGCAGATCGGATGGGTTCGTCGTCGGGGCCGGCCTCGGGCGGAGGCCACAGCTTCGAGTACTCCTTCAAGATCCTGCTCATCGGCGACTCCGGCGTCGGCAAGAGCAGCCTCCTCGTCAGCTTCATCACCAACCAGCTCGACGACCTCGCCCCCACCATCGGTCGGCATCTCTCTCTCTCTCTCTCTCTCTCTCTCTCTCTCTCTCTCTCTTTGTGCAACTATGACAACACAGGTGTATAAATATCTTTTATTGACGGATTTTATGGATTCTCTTCTTTTTTTTTTTACTTCCTGTTATTTTGGTGTTACAGTGGGAATACATACATATATATATACTCTAACATGTCAGAATTCTGAAATTTGATATAAAAAAATCCGTGTAACATGTTGTGCACGAAGCAATTTTTGGGATGTTGAATTAATTAGTACTACTGCAGTTTACATGTTGATGTGCTTTGATTGATTTATGTCATTCTTGATCATATGTCATTTCTTCTATTTTTATGTTTAGTTTTATCCTCGAGGCAAGTGATGATTTAGATGACATTCCTGACAAAAATCTGATATCCACATATAGCTGCTTGGCACAAGGATTCAGTAATTCCGGGGAGATAGTGTCCGGATGTAGCCGTCTAACTTAACATACCACCAAATGATCTGATTGCATAACAGAGTTGTCAAAAGTTTTGTATGATCTTGATCCTGAGTAACTGCTGCAACTACTGGCTTCATAATCTCAAAAGTCCTATTGACAAACTGATGTAGAACGTTAAATGCTGCAACTTTTGCATCCTGCATTTAGATCCTTAAATAGGTGGCATTGGAAATGTGAAACACGATAAATAATGTGTACTTCTGGTTGTTAATTCACTGTTTTTTTTCCTTGTCTAATTTGGTTCTGCTCCTGATTACTGACATGCATTTTCTTTCCAATACTTGTGTCGTAGGGGTGGACTTTAAAATGAAGCATCTTGCAGTTGGCGACAAGAAATTGAAGCTTACAATTTGGGATACTGGTCAGATTCAATATATTATACTGTTTTCTCAGTCTGGCATTTCTCATCTTGTTCTTGTTGTGCATCTACGATCTATCGCATCATATTGAATTCAAAGAGTTTCCCTGATGGTTTAGTCAATGTTGTAAAACTTGAACCGTACATCGACCCGGATAGCCCAATGGGTCAGGTCGGAGCAGTCAGACCGATTAAATCGAATGGTCGGACCGGATAATAATAAATTAGGCATAAAATCAAAATACATGGTAGCCACATATTATTAATTATAACATAAACAATTCTTTTAGTCCTAATTCACAATCCAAAGTTTGTAATAGTGCTTAATGAATCAAGATAAAATAAGATAATTATTAAATACTAATATGCATGATTGAATCATTAAGTTTTTTTATTTAACGTAACAGTATAAACTCCGCGCCATTTCAAATCTTACTTCTATGTCCACTTAGATTATTTAGCTCTTTTAATATTTAGAAGTTAAACTAGACTTCAAGCCGACCCCACCTAGTGGGATAAGGCTTTGTTGTTGTTGTTGTTGTTGTAAACTAGACTTCTATTATCTTTTTTATTATTTGAAAAAATAATAATTTTTTCGGCCGGGTTGAGCGGTCAACTCAGGTTTTGACTGGCTCAAAGCGGCCCAATTGTCAATCCGGATTTTGCATGACCCATGAACCATTTTAGGTCCCGGACACCGGTCTGACCAGTCGGGTCGGGTTTTTACAACATGGGGTTTAGTGCAAGGACAAAGTGGTATTTTGCAACATTTAATCTGCTTTCTGAGAAGCTTGTGCCCAAATATGGATTGCTCTCTATCTTAATTTTATATCCCCCAAAAAAATTTGAAAGTAGATGATATTCTGTGGTACTATAGTATTATTATTATCATATATTAATATGGATTGTTCTCTATCTTAATTTTATATCCCCCAAAAAAATATGAAAGTAGATGATATTCTGTGGTACTATAGTATTATTATCATATATTAAAACATTTGTATTTCTGTATCAAAGGTAAAAAAATAAACATACTTAATTTAAACTTTTTTTTACCATGAAATGGCAGTTGTAGAACCTTCAAACAACCTTGCTCTATGTATGTTTTGTTGTTTCCAGTTCATGATAAGCTGAAACTAAGAAGAAAGTTTGCATGGATTTTCACTCAACATTCTTGTAGTAGTATATATTTTACGTATCAACTTCTTAACATATTGATTTATCTTTATTGTTGTAATCTAATCTTCCTTTTTGTTCAGCTGGTCAAGAGAGGTTTAGGACATTAACTAGTTCTTACTACAGAGGTGCGCAGGGGATAATATTAGGTATCTACCTAATAGCCAAACTTTTCCATATTTGGTTTTGCATGGGCTTTCTTGTTCATTTGTCTCCGGAGAAAAAAAATGCTACTTTAAATCTTTTTCAGCTAAGATTTCTTGTTGTTTATGTTTTCATAACACTTGATCCATGTTCATGAGATTCGACGAGGTTTTACGTTGGCTGTCGAGGCCTAACACAACCCTCTTTTAAACAGTAGGAATAAGACAGAGTATATGCATTGCAATTTCACGAATAGACAATTTAGAGGCGATTCGGAAGTTAGGTTAGGAGATGATATAATTTCTCAAGTGACAAAGTTAAAATATTTGGGATCAATTATAAGACAAGATGGGGAGATTGATGATGATGTTAACCATAGAATTCAAGCTGGTTGGTGTAAGTGGAGGAAGGCTACTGGAGTCCTTTGTGATAGGAAAGTACCCCATAAGGTTAAAGGGAAATTCTACCGCACTGCTATAAGACCAGCAGTGTTATATGGTAGTGAATGTTGGGCTATGAAGGGACAACATGAACATAAAGTGGGGGTAGCTGAAATGAGGATGTTGAGATGGATGTGTGGTCATACTAGAAAGGATAAGATTAGGAATGACCATATACGTAAACGAGTCGGAGTGGCACCTATTAGCGAGAAGCTGGTAGAAAATCGTTTGAGGTGGTTTGGTCATGTCCAGAGAAGGCCATTAGATGCGCCAGTAAGGAGGGTAGAGCAAACAATCTGGAGTCCGATTAAAAGAGGGAGAGGGAGACCAAAGCGAACACTTGACGAGCTAATAGAACGAGATCTATTAATGAATAATATACCTAAAAATTTGGTTACTGATAGAGCGCAATGGCGTCGTATGATCCATGTAGCCGACCCCACCTAGTGGGATAAGGCTTTGTTGTTGTTGTTGTTGTATGTTTTCATAACACTTATTATATGTGCCTAAAAGCAAAGAAAAATTGTAACTCTCATATTTTAAGCTGCTTCACTTTTATTTGTGAATGCAAACTTAGCAGCATGGTTGACATTTAGTTTCCTTGAATTTCTTTCCTTCCTCAATTGGTTTCTTTTTTTAAGTGCATTTTTTGGAGGAGGGCATAACTTCAAATTTTCAATTGTATACAAATGGATTAGAAAGGTTTATCAATGTCTCTAGATTTGAATTGCAATGAATATGCCGTGAATTCTTTATTATCAGTGTTAGAATGCAATGTGAATGCTATTTGTTCATTATTTGTACCAATCACCTTTCATCTATCACGCCTTCAAACGACAAAACCGAAATGAGCTACTTGCACTTCCACTAGTAGTCTAGTAGTATATTGGTCAGGTCACATTATCTTAGAACATGGGACAATGCACCTGTGCAAATAGAGTTACAAACATGCTAGTAGTTTTCTGATATGCATGGAGCTTGTAACTTGTCCATAATTGATTACCGTGTTTTGATTTTTCAAAACCAGTGAACTTATAACAATTGGCAGGGAATGACCACTTAAGATTGCTATCAAGTGGTTTCTATTCAAATTTCTTATGCTTGATGTTTCCATCAGTTTATTTGCCTATGGTTAATAAGTGTTTTTCATATTCTTTTCAATCACCAAAAAATAATCATTGTATTTTTGGTTAATGATTTTGATTGTAATGATATTGTCAGTTTATATTTGATATATGTCCAGTTAGGTTTTGTCTCAATTAATGCTTTTGATTGTAATGATATTGTCAGTTTATATTCGATATATATCCAGTTAGGTTCCGATGCTTCGTTCGAATTTTCTCCTCTCTTTGACGATTGATGTATTTTCTTTTATTTGTATGCTCATGTGCACATTGGATATGATATAATAGCATCTAATGATGAAATATTGCTATTATAGTTCTATAAGTTTTCTCAAACTGAAACACCCTTACCTCAACGAGCGTGAAACTTGAGACAAATTATTTTATTGCATGCAACAAATATGATGTGTTTTAAAAGCTATAACCTTTATCTTTCTTCATGTGTCAGTTTATGATGTCACAAAGCGAGAGACTTTTACAAACTTGAAAGATGTATGGGCTAAGGAAGTTGAACTTTATTTGACAAATCATGACTGCATCAAAATGCTTGTTGGCAACAAGGTTGACAAGGTAAACATCTGATCTTTATTACCTTCACAATTCTGAATTGGATTTAGTTTATTAATTTTCTACATATATTTTATGATTCTGTAGTGCCTTGCACATAAAAATGTAATCTTGTGGCTATATCTAATAAATCCATACTTTTTGTCTCTGTTCTTTTGTGCTCCTTGATATACTGGTCAAATGTATGATTATCAATTAACATGCATAACTCTTGAGAACTAACTTACGAATCATGTTTTAGGAAGCTGATAGGTTAGTGACAAGAGAAGAGGGAGTTGCCTTCGCAAAGGAATATGGATGTTTGTTTCTTGAATGCAGTGCGAAAATAAGAACGAATGTTGAACAGTGCTTTGAAGAACTTGCACTAAAGGTATCAATGTAGACACAAACAAAATTTCCCCTCACAAAATTTCCAATGTTGTCTTTATTAAAACTTTAATCACATCTAGTTACGGCATCGAAATATCACTTTTGAGCAAGTCATCCATGATTAGCCGTAGTGAGACATGTTGCATGTATAATCATAGAAACTCCATGAAAGTTCTAATAAATCTTACTTTGTAGATTCTGGAGGTTCCTAGTTTACTGGAGGAAGGAAAAACGCCAGCCAAGAGAAGTGTGCTGAAACAGAAACAGGAAAACAATGCCAACCCAGGAGGCTTTTGCTGCTCGTGATTTGCGAATACCCGGTTTGAGATGCAAATTAAGATTGAGCAATGGATCAAGTGACGCCGTTATGAGTTGGTCACGAGAACTTGCTCATCGTTGTCCTGATCGAGTTGATGTACATTCCATCATTTCTCTTCCTCCGCTACTCCTACGGCACCTGTTGAGTGAATCAACCGACATGTGTTTCAGGTTTGGAAGTAAAACTGTATACATAATTGATGTGCTAACTCTCTTCGAGTGTTGTTTCAAGATGGTGCTTGTCAGTTTGTTTGTGGAGAAAAAAAATAGTGGGCAGATTTGGATGAATTAATTATGTTTTACATTTGGAACATCTGAAACCGCAAAGGCTGCGTATAATGTGTGCATCCTTGAGGTGGTCTACGGAATACGAATGCCTCCATTTTTATGTTCTATCAGGTATCAATGTGTGCATTCATTTTGTGCTGTTTTGGAGAGCCTTTACGGCTATGTACATATTAGGCTGCATATGCGACACGAATAGACGTTTTTTTTTTCTTTTTCATTTGTCAAGTTGAAACAATTCATTTAATGTTTCGTTTTAGGAAATTGTTATACGAGGAATTTAAACTTCAATTAGTAACAAACTCTCCTTTAATTCTTTTTGGCATTGTGAGAAGATGTCATAAAATTGAATTTTGAGAATTTACAGTCTTGATTTCAAGTTTTATATTTTCACGTTGGTCTGAACGTTCAGAAGCAACTTTTTTTTTTAAATCTTACCACTTGTGATTTATCAAGTGAACATGCAAGGGTCCGCTAAAATAAAACCTGCATTGCTTACTCTGATGCATCTGTTCCGAGCTCGAATCACTGCTCACTTTGGAATCAATCCGTTAACAAATCCTAGTAACAGAGAGGGAGCAAGTGCAGACAATCCAGCTCACGAGCTGGGGTACAGACTGTATGGGAGCAGTTGTTACTGTTTTTGTCAAGAAGGATTCCTGTAAGTACTCACAATTTGTTTATACAAGTAAGAGAGAGAGAGAGAGAGAGAGAGAGAGAGAGTTAAAATCTTGTGCCAAACTCAGTAGCTTATAAGTAGCGAGGAGGAGCTTTTACACTCGGTCCAACAGTCCCCGGAGCTTTTCACGGGGAGATCCGATTTCCAAGCTCTGACTGAAGCCTTCAGCTTCACTCATAACACAGCACTTGCTCCAGATCGATCTGCCTGATTAGGCATTGCAACTCTACTACTCCTCCAAGGCTGCTGCATTCAAGCTCCGTCCATGGTGATGGCCATGTCTGCGTCCTTCGCCACCTTCTTCCTCTTCTTCTTCGCCATCTTCTTCCAAGGTTTGCTTAATTTAATTCGTTCTTTGTTTTGTTTTTTACGATATTTTTTCTATATGGAACTTTGAGTTTGACGTTATGATAATATATCATACTTCTTCAGCTGCTTATTCTGCTACGTTCACCCTACGAAACAAGTGCCCGTACCCTGTGTGGCCCGCCACTCTCACCGGCGGGAACTCGCCTCCGCTGTC
>LTAE01004547.1:17908-28891 GCA_001647135.1 Pontederia paniculata | reverse complement strand
CTCCCTCCCTCTCTCTCTTTCTTTCGATCTCAAAGAATGTTTGTGAGAAGGCAGTAAAACACACGTGGAGGAGAAGATGATTAAAGGATGAAGAGGAGGAATGTTAGAGGATGTAACACTGGTAGTAGATCGATGAACAACGTATGTTCTTAGGCAGATCCCTCACAGATATGGATTTATTATATACATGGAGCATGCTAGGTTTTCAACCTTAATCCAAATAGTTTATCGTCATGGATATGACTTTTGGATCTTTATTTATCCTTTTTAAATATTAGTAGTATTCGAATGTAATTATGTGATAACTTCTATATGAACATTTATATTTAATTCACTGACAAGAAGAGAACTCTCGACCCTGAAAGGTTGGACACGAGCTACGTCCTTCTTAGACCGTCCTGCATCCACATAAGAAAATCCTATAATTGTATCAATTGTGAAACACGACCTCGATTATGCCGAATGCGATCCACGTTGCCTTAACTCGTTGATCACGTGGGGAATTATTTTATGGAATCTAATAGATGATGCCGAACATGGACCACAACCTCTCAGAGTGGAGATTGTGTTTCAAATTTATATTAATTAAATGATTGGATGATAATCGAGGCAACATATGAAAAGAGTACTCTTGACATGACCTATGAACATGCCTCGTGTTCCCCTAAAACAACATGTTAACTGATCGTTGCATGGATGGCACACGACCCATGTTGTATCTCAACACAGCTTGTGTTGATCAACATAATCTGGTAGATTCTTTATAACATCGAACATGACCCATATTCATAGCAAACACAATGCGTGTCGAC
The DNA here is from genome assembly GCA_001647135.1 of Pontederia paniculata. Lineage (NCBI taxonomy): Eukaryota > Viridiplantae > Streptophyta > Magnoliopsida > Commelinales > Pontederiaceae > Pontederia > Pontederia paniculata. Next base: position 28,079 of record LTAE01004547.1, on the reverse strand, counting down.
GAGATTGTATGACTTATTTCCCTTATTTTCTTATGAACCTTAAATGATGATTTGTACTTGATTCCATGTTATGGTAAGGACTTATATGTGGAAAAGATAAAGGGTCCAACCATGTTGACTAAATAAAAATTGAGGTTCCCATGTATTGTATTGTTGAGAGTCATTGTTAAATTATAACATTGTTTGGATCAGTAGTATAGTTGTAGCAAAGTTACTTGGTCCCGTTGTACAACCTTCTCTCCACTATGCAACAAAGAGGATTCTCAAGCATCCTCTCCTTATGGGCCCCTTTATGATTTGTGCACCACTATTCATCATCGTATTAACAAATATCTAAAGTGCTCATGAGTCATTTTGAAGTCACTTGAAAGTCATTAATGAGATAAATCAAAGATAATAAGATAATCCATATGAACTAAAGTATTGCATTGATTATTACATTAAATCAGAGCATTGAATCATATCATTGAACCAAAACATTGAACAAAATCATGATATTGAATCAAAACATTGAACTAGAGCATTGCATAGAAAAAAAGGTAGTGCATTCGAAGAAAGCCAAAGCTTTGTAACCTATTGATTGCAAAGTAAGATAAAGGGGATGTACTATATAGTGAGATGACTATCATGGATATTAACATTGAATTTAATTCTTAGTGATTGTCTTTATGAAGAGTAAAAATTATTGTTGACCTTGGATTATTCCTTATAGCTTGGCCTCATCACACAAAGATCATGTCACAATGGCCTTGGATTAGTCCTCGTTGTTTGGCTATATAGTATCAAAATAATATTCATGATTAATGTTAATTCCTCATTGTCTTGCCCTTCTATATGCTATGATTCACTTTATTAAGAAATGACATATCTACTTGTTTATATGCCTTACATATTGAGTGTCATAGCTCACGGAAGAATTGCCTCCCATGAACCATCATAGATTATTATGGTGTGTGCGATGATTGGTGCTCGTGATATGTGAAAATTGCACATGATTATAGTCCTTGATTTATGTGTCTCCTTTGTTATTGATTTTACTGAGTTGTGATAGTCACAACATAGTTCACAAGAGACGTAATAAATTGATGTAAGATTTTCACATTTTATGTAAAATTTTTTTTGTTATGTTTTTTTGTTGACAGGTCAAATAGTCAAACATTTAGTGAGAGCATAGAATAAATTTCTTAGCGCCTCTAGGAGGGCATTCAGCCATGTGGCGGGGTATTCTTCTCGGGATGTTACATCATCGCCCACAATGTGAGTGATTTACCTAACCTACACGAGCTTCACATCTCCATAATCTTATCATCTCATAATGCAACCTATCGCTCACAAAGTAAGTTATTTAATTTGCCTACGCAAGCTTCACATCTCTAACAACTTTAATAGAATATTAATCACATTTAACTATTTATAACCACTACAACAAAAATGTGATTTAGGGACCAATATTTTAGAGACTAATCTTAGTTTTGTTTCTAAAAATATTTTCTAAGCACCAATTAAAAATTGGTCCCAAATTTCTTATGTTTTTGGAACCAAAGCTTAATTGGTGTTTACAAAAGAATTAATTAAAAACCAAATTTGACATTGGTCACTAATTAGTTTGAATCATATATGAATTAGGAATCTAGTGTCAAATTGGTGCCTAATAATTCTGTCTAGGTATTGACACTGGAGACCATCTATAGATTTAGTCTTTAAAATTTATTAATAGGTTGGTCCCCATATCATGCAATCCACACCATCCATTAAAAAAATCTGGTTATCTCCTTTCTCCCCTTTAGGTTTTTTCCTCGTCTGGCGCCTCCTTTTTCCCTTTGGGCCTCCCATGGCGACGGCTCTTCACCGGCAATCCTTTCCCATGGTGACGTCTCTCCACCGGCGATCCCTGCACATCCGCCGCACACCTCCCATCGCTGCTTGACTCTCTGTGATCCATCGGTAATATTCTCCGTTGAGCTAGCAGACGGTGATGTTCTCCAACCAGCCAACGGATCTACTTCCTTCTCAGGCATCATCCTCGATCCCTCAAGGTATATATGGCTCTTCCTACCTCTTTGATACATCCCCCCAGAGCTCGGCAACATCTTCAACTCTTATTGTCTTTGTTCTCTTCATGCCTCTTATTTTTTATTAGATCTGATTCCACATTGAGTTTTTTTTGTTAGATCAGAAAAACAAAAGAACTAGTTTATGTTTCTTGCTTGTTGAGTTCTTGTGCAATTCTTTTGCTATGTTATGTCAACAGATATCCATAGTACTGATTTTTTTTCTTTTAAATGAATCAGTACATGTCTATTTGTCAGGTTGTAATTTCCTTTATCAATGGTTTACCAAAGCCTGCTTATAAAGCATGATTCAAGAGTTCCATATAAACTTCCTTCGATATCTGCAGAAATTTGGTTATCTGAAACTTCATTTTCTGAATTGTTTGGTTGTACCAGTTGACCTTGGAATGAGGGACAATTATAGGCATTGGAATGTTATTCAAGTATTCTGAGTTCCTAATCACAGTAAGAATGACCTCTTCTCATAATTTCACATATTTGCAACCTGATTAGGTGGTAATTACAATGAGTATTTACCTTACTGATGAAACATGTGAGTAATGCCTAAACAACTTGAAGGGCATCTCTTTTCCTTTAAAACAAGAATCTAAATGATAATCTAAAAGGTTAGAAATCAGAGTTCTATATGGGCCTGCTTTTCTGAATTGTAAAGTTAGTCATATATAACACTACATAATTATATGCAGAATATGAAAAACAACCTCTCTATTCTCATTTATGACAATTCCGGCGATGCCAATTTGGTGTGTTGCTGTAGAAGGAAACAAACAAGGTCCATCAGGGAGCTAGTGTGTTAACATGACATATCCTAAATCCGTCTGGTGAAAACTGAAGCCTCCCTGACATAAGAGGATGCAAAATTTAAATGTTAAAAGCTGATGGCATCATTAGATGCTGAATTTTTGCAAATTGCAATTAAGTTTGATTGATTAGTATATAATTTTCCAGTTTCTAGTATCATATGAGCCTATTAAGATTCCTTAAGTATTGGGACTTGCTTTAAGCTAACTGTCATATGAAATTCAACTCCATTTGAGCACTAGAAGCCAAATCTATCATTAACTAGGGATCTCATTAAGTAACTATTTGTTAGATGATTCTGATGCATGGTGTCCAAGCTGCAACCATGCAAAGTCTAAGTAATGATGATAAAACATTCATAATTGATCGAGTGAAGGTATACCTAACACTTATCTTAAGATTATTCCTTAAGAACATGTAAAATTCTTTGAATGCCAATTTTTTTATAGGAAATATTTGATTTGCAATGGGATTTGCCTTATGTTGTTAGGTGTGTTCATGAAATCGCACATGATCGCTACAAGACTTTCCGGCACAATTTAAATGAAGAATTTAAACAAGCTGGAGGTGGAGAAGCGACACGAGGAGATAAAGGATGGGTACACGAGGAGTCTAAGACTAATTATGTGAGTTAAAAGCATAGTTTTTCTATAGTATAGTGTCCTCTGTAAAGTGATAAAGGTCTTCATGCATCAAATGAGATCTGCAATTTGTTTTAGCGAATACTATCAGTTAGTGATAGTATTTTAAGGTATCAATTAGTGATAGTATTTTAAGGTAGTATTTTAATGCATCAAATAGTTCCTTAAATCAGGTAGTATTTTAAGGATTCCTACATATCATACAGAACAGTTATTTCTAAACTAAAGAGCAAGTTAAATATTTTCATTCAGTGGATACTATCAATTTCAGCTCTTTTTTTTTTGTTGTCTTCTTGAGCAGGCTAGTGATGTTTGAATTTTTAGTGTGGTACTCAAATACAAATAAGCAAATTCATAAGAAATATGTAGCTCTATATTTTTTTGGTTGTCTTCTTGAGCAGACTAATGATGTTTAAATATTTTCAGCTCTATTGAGCTTAGAATCATGATGATTAAATAGCTTCATAATTAGCATTTCTTAAGAAATATGTAGCAAAATTCTAAGCATAATTAATAGATGAAGAGCTAACATTCATATAAATATATTAGTATTTGTACATACATTAATCCGTATGAATTTCTTAATTGTTTCCAGATTAACTAAACTTTATTCTAACTTATTATATAACTCATCTATCAACATCATTAGTTAACTACAAACCCTTACTATTAATTAGGAATTGTGCTTAATATCGCCCATTTTAAATAAAAAAATGCAGCTATCACTAAGCCTTAATCAAGTCCCAGTTCCATATTTAAACTTATTCATTTTCACAAGCAACTAATAATTAATTAAATGAGCACTTATCCAGATTGCTCTAATCACATGTTTATATAGTTAAATATGATATGCTCATTATTTCTAATTAAAATTATAATTTACACCAAGTTATTTACCAGCGGTGTTTTAACCGAAAGAACTTCTTGCGCAATTCATGCTTTGACGGTTTATGGATGGATTCCGCGGGCCTCCCTCCAACTCAATCAATATAAAAACATGTCGTGATCATGACGGAGAGCATGTGCCTCTAATAGTTTGAATGTAAATTCTTTAATTACTTTTTAACCATAATCACCTGCGGTCAGGGGCGGAGCCATGTGCCTGCCGGCGCCTGCACGTGCAGGCACTGGCTCATTGTATAAAATCATAATTAGTTTTAATATATTTTAACTCAAATTAAAACACATTTTTCTCTTTATATTTGAAATTTAATACATTAAATAAAATTTAATATAATATTTTCAACTCATATTTTTATATGATAAAATACATTTCAAATGGTCCTTAATTAATATAATCATAATCTTAATATTATATAATAAGATTAAAGTTTATATTTTTCGTTTGTAAGATATCTTTTTAATTAATCTAACATAAATCACTTATATATGATATGGTAGCACTATAATAAATAATCGATGAACTTTAACTTTAATAATTACAACATATTGATTATGAATTAAATATTATTCTAGTATAATTAAATATTTTATATTTACTATTTTGCTCTTATTTAAAATAATAAGTGAACCCACTAAAAAATATGCTGACTTCGCCCTGCCTGCGGTTACTGTGTTCAAGTTTCCAATGGTGGCTGCAGTGTTCAACGATGACAATTGTGTTGAGCTACGGTACACACACACAAACACTTGCGATGACCAATATCTGTATGAGTGGGAGGAAAGAATTATTTATCCGTCTAAGAGCGAATGATTTGGATTGATAATTCTCATTTGATTGTATTCCTTACTACGACCAAACAAGATTTCCCAGAACTTCTTCGGACATTATTTTAGCATATACCAAATTTAATTATATAATTTTAATTCATAAATCAATACGATTTACTATTCTCTAATTTTATAACTACAAGAATAAGGTTTCATAGGAACTAAAAGTAAATGAGTGTATTTTTATTATTTTTATAATAAATTTAGTGATTATAAAATAATAATATTTTTAATTGTTGTCTTTTTGTTCTGATTTTATTATCTTTGAAGTAATTATCAAATCTTGTAATACCCAATTTGATTTTATTATCTCACAATATCAATTCTTACAAAGGTATGTTATGAAAGGAGAAAGCGGGAAAAAGTGAAAGGATGAACTTATAATACATGAAAAAGTCCCATTTTTAATCCAAAGAAGAAAAAAACATTTAATTAAAATAAAGCTTCCTACTTTAACTTTATCTAATTAATTGAAAAATATATATTTCTTTAAATAAAATTATTTTTATGCTTTTTTTCACTTCTTTCTCTTAGGGAGCTTTTATATAGGGGTAAGTTTTCTATATTATCTGGTAATATTGTATTAAATTTTAATAGATAATCTGTAATATTTTTCTTTTCATATTTATCATTTAAAATGTTAATAAATAATTAATAAAAACAATCAAATAAATAATTATATAATATTTTATCAATAGTAGAATTATTACTAATCGCAATGATATTTTATTTTTATCATTATCATTAAATAGACTATTCCTATATTATAAATAATAATTAATTTTTATTAGTAATTATGATATAATAACAATTTAGAATAATACGTATTACTTTATTATTATCATTTTTTAAAAAATAATATACTAGTTATTTCATAAATTTGTTTGTTTAGTGTATAAATTTTATGAACGTTTGTGATTCAAATTTACGAAATTCAAATTAATTTATATAAATTTAAAAATTTAACTATTTTGTTCAAAGATATTTTAATAAAAATTATACATTATTATCAATATAAATTGCCAGGTATATTATCGATAATTTAATAAGTGATATTTTTTTCTAAAATACACTTTATATTGTGAGATAATGTCAATGCCATTATAGGGAACACGATCTTATATCCAAACAAAATTAATTATCATTTTTATTGTCTTCTATTTTCTTTAATTTCCTTACTTGCATTATATTCTCTTCCCATTAACTATGCAATCAAGCAATGTTGAGATCTCTTTTTTTTTTCTTTTGGCTTGGCAGCTGTATCACAGAAAAGAAAAAAAATGATCTACCATTTTATGGACATCTTTATATGAGAAAATAATTAAAATTATAATCAAAATATTCATGGGCAAAGAAGTCTACATTTTTTTCATTCTCTTCATAAATATTCAGATAAATTCATGAAAAATATGACCGCAGGTTGTAGGTTCCAATATCAGGAAGAAATACAAACTTCAACTTCAACCCGGTAAACATGCATGAATCCTCTTCGAATTCGAAAATTTATTTAAGCAGTAAAATTATTAAAAAAATTCAAGTTAAATATTTTAGCATTGTGTCGAAAATAATACATATAGCATAACGACGTCGTCGACGATGGTTCAACGTCTGAATCAATTCGCGCCGGGGCTGCAACCGATGCCGGCGGTCACATCGACGAACGCCCGGAGCACGTCCTTGTGGACGCTCTTATCGTTCAGATTCAGATAGCTGAGTAGAAGGTCCTCCATGAAGTCCCAGTCCAACATCTCGTGGCTGTCGCCGACGTCCGCGTGATGGGCCATCACCATCTCCACCATCGACCGCCGGAAGTCGTCGTAGGGGTTCCTCGACACCGTAATGACGGCGGTGCTGTCGCCGCACGACGATGCCGAGACAGTCACGTCGGAAGAACGCCGAGACATCGAGCACGAAGAGGCGCTCAGCCGCGCTTCCTCCACGAGCGAGCTGGCGAGGCCGGGCGCCGCGAAGAAGCGCTTGGAGGCGCGGATGACCTCCGGGGGCGGCACCGTGAACCGCGGCGAGAAGTCCACGGGCTCGTTTATGTAGAAGGCTCTGCAGATGTCGTCCCCGACGACACCATCTGCGCCGTCATCGTCTTTGCCGTCGGCTACGACGTCATGGCGTCTGTAAAGGGACCTAAAGTTCTCCAGCAGATAGCGGTCAACGCGGGAGAGGCCCACGGCGGCGGCACTGCTCTCGCCGCTCTTGTCGCCGTCGTCGGAGGACGGCGTCTTGTGGCGCTTGCTCTCCCATTGCAGCCTGTTGGCGGCTGCGGCGGCGGATGCGGCGTAGTAGTTTGGATGGTACGGGAGCTTGGAGACAGAGCTGTTGGGAGATCTATGAGCACTTGTATGTCCCATTCTTGCACCTCTTCTTGTTGTCCTCTTCTTGTCGTCTTCATGGGATAATAATATATATAACATAATATGGTGGTGTTTATAAATTATAAGACGAGAAGGTTGATGCGGAAGGTTATAATGACGTATCAGAGAGATTTGCCTGTAATTAATGGCATAAAGAAGGATGCCAATTTTGATTCGTATTGGTTGCAAGGTGACCTTTTTTTTCAATAATGACAGTTAATGTTATCAAACGGGCAGATATTAATGCGTCGAAATGGATTATATTTTTTTCTTTGAATCTTTTCCATTAGGGGGTTGGAATCGGGTTGTACAAAAAAAGTCTAAAACTAGAAAAAGTAAGAAAAAAACTTTAAAAATAGATTCTATCTTGTGAATATGTTTTAGTTCTTCATAGATCGAAGAAAAAGTAGGGTTGTTTTTAAATAAAAAAAATAGACTACTTGATTAATGTAATGGAGACTTATACTATTAAAATTATTACATTTTTTTCTTTTGCTTAACATATATTTATATGAATTATGTAGATACGTGTTAACGAAAAAATATATAAGCCATAAATGATAATATTAACACTTGTAACATCTCATTATTGAATAAAAAGATCACTTATATCTTTCTACGGATGAAAATTCATGTGTCATTACATTATGTTTTTGTACAATTTGCTTGAATTGTCATGTATATACTATTGATTTTTTTTTCATTTAATGGATTTAACATTGGGGCTTATGAAGATTAACTATTTATTATAGAATTGCTTTGAGATATGTCAACTACATATTCAAGTCATCTATTTTCTATCCTTTTTATGATCAATATTTTTTATTTTGAAAAAACATTGAGTGCTCAATCGAGTTTTAAAATGACTATGTTTGATAGATTTCATATTGGCCATTTTTAAAAAAAAATATTTTATATAGTTTTGTATTTTATATCATGTGTGTTGGATTATTATCATTGGACAAATAGATAGTCATCATTTCCATTGGATTTACCACCCTTAGTTTTTATAGGAGATTTACCTTTATATTCATTAGAGACTTCCTAATTTATAGTAATCATTTTGTGATTCTTCGACATATTTTCTATCGTGAAAAAATTCAGTTACATGTTTTAAGGAAGAATTCTCATTGAGTCAAATTATTATTTTTAGTTTAGACGCATTTGATTACTTCACGTGGAAAAATTCAATTGCATGTTTTAAGAAAGAATTCCCATTGAGTCAAATTAATTTTCTTAGTTTAGACGCATTATATTACTTCATGTGGGATTTTTATTTCTAAGGAGTACATTGCATAATTTTTTGCCAGATCATAATGCATAGAGGAAAGTCCCTAAAACTTTTGAATTTTTTTTAAATATGACTTCTTATCATGGTCATAAATTCTTTCACATAGGGAAGTGTGAGCTTCCTTTCATTATATTCTATCTAAGTTTCGTTTGCAAGAACTAAGAAGTGGTTATTGGATCATGTGCATTGTTGTATTTTCCAAAGCTATCAACTTGGATATTCATAGATTCGAGGATGAATCCTTTTGAAGAGGAGGAACAATACAAAATCCATAAGTTGGCATGAAAATGATTGAATTTGGAAGTATTTGGATATACAATTATTGAACATAATGACAAGGAATAGACTTCATGTAATGATCAAAATGATCTACTTAAGATGATCAAGAATCCTTGCGATTGAATATTGATTCAATAACAAAATTGCGGGCGAAACAAATTCAAATTACTGTGGAGAATCATCTTCTAACCGGGTTGAAGACTCTGGATCAAATTTCATTATTCAGTGTTACAATTGGGTTGAATGAAGAGTCCACATGATGTGGCCCAAGCAACTCATTGCTCAATTATTTTATCCAAAAAAAATAGAATTAATTAGGACCAAATATTCTGTTAAGAGTTCTAATAGGATTTAAGTTAGCTATTTTAGGAAAAAAATAGTTGTTTACTTGTAGGTTAAGTCAATGTTTTACTTTTTGTCAAAGTCTAGTATCTAAGAACCTATAAATACTATTGATTTATAATATTCCAAGACAATAATTTGAATATATTAAATTTTGGCTTAATTGCTTATGTTGTGAGAAAACTCCTACAACCTGTTATTCGTGAATTTCTGTTGTTAATTATGAAGTAAACTTATGATTACATCCATCAATTTATAATATCGATTGCTTAATTCATTGATAATTCCGAGGTTGGTATTTTGCTGTTGATCTCATTTTTATCTCGTCCCTCTTGATTATCAATATTGTTTTGGTTCACTTAAGTCATTGTTGTTGAGTATTATATCAACAAGACTGCAACTCTCTAACTCTATCTCTTAAAGTTAGAGTATAAAACCTCCTTGTAGGATCTGAAATGGCACCAAGAGGGGGGTGAATTGGTATATTAAAACTTTTGTTCTTCTTGACTTAATCTAGATGTGTTGTGTTTAGCGGAAGCATGCATATACGAATATAAACACAAATAGAGAGAAAAGAGTAGAGAGAAGAACAAACACAAGAACAAACGCAAGGTTTGTTATCGAGGTTCGGCCGAACTCTTTGGCCTA
>LTAE01004547.1:0-15659 GCA_001647135.1 Pontederia paniculata | reverse complement strand
TGTCAATCCTCTGATACTGGTCGACCGCTTATATCCTTAGGATGCCTACTGCATACATATGGTTCTTCATGTATAAATTACATGTGCAGCGGTCGTCCATTCCTTTAGCTCAGGTCGATCGTTGTACTGAACTTGAATATATCCTATTACAGAAATCAGCTCAAACAAGTTCATCAGTACAGGCTGAGTTCACTTACAAATTTGTGATCATTCAAAACATTCTTGAGATCCTAGATTCAACACTCCTTTCATATATATCAGTTCTATAGGATACAAAATATGATTCACAGTCTTGTAATTACTAGTTGTGACAAATAGCCAAAGGGCAATTGTCTTTTACTGCAAAATCCATGTCCTTCTAGGTTGTGTTGAGTGGTACTCATCTACTCAATTAGAAATGGTTGGTAACTTAATCTCTTGACCCTCGATGCCCATCTAAACAATAGTTGATGTAAAGACACTACATAAAAAAGTGATAAAAGAGGGAGGGATGAACCACGACGCTCTGAAGTGACGGTTCATGACACTTTTTTTCGTTATCCTTTAATACCAATGCAAAAAACATTCAAGATGAGTTCCCTGCCCAAAATGGATGAATATCGTAAAATAGTTGTCTTTCGCCCTACCGCTGCAGTAGATCATCCCTCTCTCGAGATGTATTAGTGCTTTGTAACTCTAAGAGAGGTATAATGGAGATTGTTTTATGGTTAACAAGGGATATGGACTAAAGTGCAACATCGGACAACTGGTAAAGGCTAACCTCATGACCAATCAAAATGCGATGTTTGGCAACTAGTGGAGGTTGCTAGTTTTTTATATCCTCAACCTAGGCCAAAATGTTACGCCAACTGAATGAATGGATGGGAGAGCCACTTAATACCTTGGATCACTTGATATATGTGTGAGCAATTGTCCTAAGGGGACAACCAATGAAGATTTATCGAAGTGACTGAACTATATTCAAACTTAGGATTTTCTTCTAATGAATGAATGAAATAATATAAATGAAATGTGATGCCCTAAAACTCACATGGGTTGCGTGGAAATTGAACACAGACTGTGTTGCAAAAAGGAACAAAAATAAGAACATGAATCGTGTTCGAGAAGGACGCGGGTCGTATTGCATCAACATATTCAATTTTAATCATCATCGAATTGGAGTCAATCACGTCTTAAACCCTAATATACTTCTATATAAATCCCTAAGATGGACTTTATTTTCCCCTAAGCCTCATTAGTTCCTACTAACTCTCTCTTCTCCATCTTCCTCTCACCTCTCTATTAGGAATTCTTCACCCTCGGGATTTGCACCAAAAAAGGTTGACGGAGGTCGATGGCACATGGAAGATAAAGAAGACAATAACATGCAGAACGAGGAGGACAACATAGTACGAGAAACCAAAGGAGATAACTTGCTCAGGGAAAGATACGTAATTGGGATAACAACTAAGACTCTTGGTATGCAATCGAATGCTAGTTATATAGGATTGTGTCAGAATAAATATCCTCTCCTGGGTTTGATTATTGTCTTAAAGATCTAGTGAATTTATCTCTCTTGGGATATGATAATATTTAAAATAAATTATGACAAAACCCTCGGACACAGATCGTGTCCTCTCCCAACATAATCCAAGTTTCATTGGCAAAGGTCGCGTCACCCATGACGTTGGTTGTTTCTCCATGCAACTCAAGAACTCGACAAGACAGACCACATTGGTTTTTAGCGTGGGTCTTATTCCTCTGATAGAAATAATAAGAAAATCATTAATCTTAAATCAACATGTCGCTCAGAGACATGACCCATGCTCTTCCTGGAGAAACAACAAAGAAATCCTAGAACATACCACGTCGACCCTAATGTGACCCATGTTCCTAACCATGCCAAAGATTAAATTGAACTTTATTGGTAACCCGGACCGTGTCGCCTGGCAACACGGACCATGTTCACGTGAACACCGCCCGCATTCATAAACATGAATGCCTCACAACCGACAACACGAGTTGTGTCGATCTTCGACATGGGCCGTGTTCCCTCACAGAAATGGATAAATGATTTATTTGAAAACTTGTTTTTATATGATAGAATTGTATTGATTCTTTGAATATGACTTAATAAATGATGTAAGTTTAGGTGTCCTTAAACGATAACTTAGTTCAACTAATGATAGGACTTAAAAGTTGTAATGATTGTGATTGAACTTTGGCTGAGCCTCGACTATTGCTTATTGAATGTCGTTCCTTTGGAAACTATTATTAATTGAATTATGTTCCTTCAAAACTATTTTTATTGAGATCAACTTGGGTTTGAAAGGAACTCCATGACCTAGCTATCCATATTGATATCGGGGATAATCTAAATCTTCAATGCATTGATAAGGCTCATAGTGATTATTAATGATTGTTTCACCTAAGGCAAGATAAATAGAGAAAGATAAATTGATTCAAAGTTTAATTATGGCTTGAATATATTGAAAGGAAAGATATGAACATCACCAAAGAGGATGCAATTGATATTCTTGCCATCTACGAATATGGATATTGAAAGGTAATGTTAAAGACTAAAGATAATTGAGATAAGTTGGATTGCTAGATTGTTAAATGTTATTCTTTTACATATTGAGCATATTATTTATGATCTTTACATATTGGATTTCACGACTCACAAGAGATTCATCTCTCCTGCGAATTCAATTCTGCAGGCAATTCATATGCTTAATAGATTTCTATGACAATAATGATGATAGTGCTCATGATGGTTTGCTCTACACATGAGTTAGATCCTGGTTAAGTTTTGAGAGTCATGTAATAGAGAAAGATGAACTTGGGATTATTGGTGTTTTATTTTGATTTAGTATTTGATGTTAGTTTTTATTGGAACTATTGTAGTAGTTTTTTAATATTCTTGTTGGAAAAGAATGTTTTAATTTAAATTGTTGATTTTAAATGATGTGGGCCAGCCTGTTGGTCAAATTAAAATTCATTAAGTAAGCCCTTAGCTTCATAAGAGCATATTTTGCCAGGTGGCAATGTGTGATTTTGGGGGCATTATAGTTAGATATCTTAGTCTAATGAGAGACACTTTTTAGCTATTTTTAGATAGATAGAGGTCCATGTGCAAACAACATGAGCCACTATTGCGGAACAAGGAGGAGCGAGAAGGACACATTGCATGAGACGCGAATAGAAGATAATTTCTCTTGAGAAAAGGTATGTAATTATTATCATTAAAAAGAAGTAATAACTGGGTTTCAATGGATTATTGTCGAACTATCGAACAAAGTTTTTGATAGATTAATTCCCTATTAATTGGATTTCATCGTTCTCGAAGATTAAGAGTTTTTCATACGCAATTAGCCTTTTAAAAAAATAATAATTAATTACCTAATTTATACCCGGACACAGGTCGTGTTCTCCCATGACACGGTCCGCGTCTCCGGTAGCAGTGTGAGACATGCCAGAGACTGACTGTGTCAACGAATGACGTAGGTCGGGTCCATTGAAGAAAATGAAGTTTTAATAGCCTGCCCCTAGAAGGACTATCACATCATCCTCGACACATGTTGTTTCGACCATAACTACGTACCTCGAGCTAAATGATCCACGTACATCTTAAACACAGGCTGCACTCATCATAACCTAAAGTAAAGATTAGAGAATCACTCGTGTCATCTTTTGATGCTACTTATGTCTACTTGAAGAAGGAAGACCTACAACGAAAATGGACCGTGCCACTTAGGACCCGGACCATGTTCCTATGAAAATTATGAATACAACCTCGAAATCAGTTGGATTCAACTCACGAACACTTCTAACCTAGGAGATGACGTGGGCCGTGTCCCGAAATTCTTGATGCATATTTGTATGATTGTTTGAACTTGATTGATGTAGAATTATTATACTATCACATGAACCTAGTGTAATAGGTAATAAAAAAAAAGTAAAAGATGTTAATGATTGTGTATGAATGTATGCATGAAGAGGATGACCCCGACTGATTGAGGGATTTATCCCTACTGTTTATTGGATTCCTTCGAGAATCATTGAGTCCTCTGTGGGCTACTGTTAATGAAAATTTTACTTGAGTCAGAAAGGGACCCCGTGGTCTAACTAGCCATGCATACCAACATTGTTTTCTCTGAATATTCTTTTACTAGTAATCACTCATTATTCATTGAAATAAAAGATGATGCAACACAAGACGAAATGAAAATGTATAATGAACTAGACCTGAACATACTGATATACTGTACAACATAAGAGTTGGGTGTAACTAATGTTCTTTCCATTGTTATTGAATTGAAAGATATAAAGAATCGATAAGCCCTGATCCTCCTCATATGTTATTACTTTTTAAAGATTGGAAAGGAAAATTTTGATCTACTCACATATTGACTCCTAATTATTGTTCCTGTTTATATGATCTTTACATAATGAGTGTCACAACTCATGGGTTCTCCCTTGCAAATTCAATTCTACAAGTAATCCAAATGCCTAATGGATGTCAATGATGCTATTCATGATGGTCTGCTCTGCACATGGAATAAGATCCTGGTTGAGTCTTGAGTCTCATATATGTAGAGAAGATGATGAATTCTGGTTACTTAGTGTTTTATTTTGATTTAGTCTTTGATGTTAGTTTTTTTTGTTGGAACTAGTGTAATAGATCTTTATTCTTCTCTATTGGAAAAGAATGTTTAGTTTAAATTTTTAGTTTTAAATGATGTGGGTCAGATTGTTGACCAAGGTTAAGTTGAAAGATGTAAGTCCATAGAATTTCTGAGAGCACATTTTGCCAAATGGCGATGTGTGATTTCGAGAGCGTTATAGTTAGATATCAGAGCAAATCTCATGTGCTCACTTGAACTATGTGGGATGACTCAACAAGGACGTTGAGCTTCGAAGAGGGGGAAAGAATGTAAAGACTCAAGGAAAAGAGTAAAAATTAGTTTCACATAAATAAAACATGAAAGTGATCATGAACTTATAAGTAATTATCTTCTTTATCATTAAAGACATATTTTAAATCGTGCAATTATGAGCCCAAAGTGGATAATTTCTTAAATGAACTGAGGGGTGTTAAAGAAAGTATCAGCCACCTTTACTCTGAGTAAGAGGAGTAGATCACTTGCTATATGTGTGAGCAATTTGTCCTAAGGGGGCAACCAATCAAGATTTATATTATAGGGATGACTAAACTGTATTCAAACTTAGAATTTCTCCCAATGAATGAATGAAATAATATAAATGAAATGCATTGAAAAATTGCATGTACGACAAGTTCATTTTCATGAAAGAAAATTATAGATTTATCTCGTGTCTTCGTGTTACTTAGTTATCAAATTTATATGATGACAACAATGCAACAAATCAAGAACATGTTTGATCATTGCATGCTTAAACTAATAAAATCAGCAGCATCTTGATTTATAAGCAAAATCATGTCAAATGTTATGATTAAGCGTCGTTAAATAGTCATGAAAAAGTGGCTTGATAGAAAAATAGCCGTGCAACTGTAAACTTTCATTAAAGCAAACTCGGCAAAGAAAAGGATAAATCTTGATAGCATTTTCATTCCAGGAGAATATTACACTTAGGAAATACTATTAAACCCTCACCGAAAAGAGAAAAAAAGAACATACTCTTGACTAAAACTATATCATAACATTGACTAAATATCGCTACTTATAATAAAGGAAAATAATAACCGTATATAACGAAGATTATTTGATATAATATATCAACCAAGTTTTTCCTCTGTAATTACAAGTGACAAGGTAGCTATCTTTTCTGGCCTCTGCCTCCTGGGTGCATCGATCAATGAATGAGATACGTGACAAGGAGTGCCACAAGCATGAGCACGTATGCGATCCCTTGATCAATCGCCTTAATGTCTCTCATCACTAGTACTGAGGACGAAGCCATTGCCTCGCCATGAACAAGCTGCATGAGGTCCGAGAAGATAAAGGTGACAAAGAGCAGCGAATGCACTTGCAAGAAACCCATCTCTGCAACAATCTACTTTGGTCGTCTAAGTACTCAACAGGGAGAGAGAGAGAGAGAGAGAGAGAGAGAGAGAGATGGATGAACTGAACTGTGATGAATGCAGTACAAGGATGTGCGTAGGCTTTGTTTATATAGCAGTGAAGAATTGAGGAGTGGAATAAGAAACCACAACACAACAACATTTACGAAGCTTGGCGTACTACGTACTCTCCTCTTTAAAATTGTATAATTTTGACGGATTCCTTCAACTTTTAAAACATGCGACCTATTAGACTTTTAACGTACACCCAGCGGCATTTCTCTTTTTTTCTTCTTCTTCAGTTGTAGCGGCTTCGAGACGTTATAGTGAATCGTTGACGGCGTGGACGTCGTACTAACATATTAAATGTAAAAGAAAAATTCGCCCACACTTTAATTTTTAAAAATGAAAAATTAATTTTACCATGTTTTCTACTTAGAGAAGGAACTGCGAAATTGTCAACTTAGGTTACTATAACAGTTTGACTAATAAACATCGATTAATTTTACCAAATAATGGTTTAATTTGTAAATCTAACAAAAAAAATCGATAAATATAACATTTGAATTAATTAAGAACTAATTACATTCTTATTTAAATTACATACAGTATATTTATAAAATAATTTATTTGATTTGTTAAACTAATATTAATTTATTTAAAAATTACATATTATTTTAATGTGAAAATGGAAAAAAGTGACTTAATAGAAATCATACGACATGATATTTAAAAATCAAGGCGAGAAAAAAATAGAGATAAAAATAATGCATATTATCAATAAATATTTAATTAATAACTCAAAGAAGGAAAATATATTAGAAATTTTAATTGAGTTACTCTATATTTAGTGATGTTTTTTTTCTATAATCTTTCGGGCCTATTTTAAAATTTGCTTACCAAATATCATCTCTATCAAAATTCTTGTGGTTACTCTTTTAAAATGTGTCCACTGATATCAAGACTATAATCTAATTCAAAAGAGGAACACTTTTCTGCAACTATAAATTTATCATTATTCGAACTTGGGATTATAACCTTCCGCATTCAAATACCAGACTCTACTATTATATGACTCATCGCCCATTGTTACTCTGTGTTTTGCTCTAAAAGCTTACTTTTTAACGTGCTAAATAGAAGCCATTAGTGAAATAATGTCCCAAAGTCTAATTCTTAAACATGGCTAATTTTTTTAATGAAAAAAAATATTTCGAGATAGTGATTTGGATTCAAAAATATAATTATAATGAATGGCATGCTTAATCACAAGCAATTTATGTCAGAAAAAAATCTTTGTTATAGATTTATATTCTTTCTGGTAAGTGCTAACAGTTTAAATAATTATAATGAATAGCTATTCAATTGGTGTATGATGATTAGCAGATTAATTTTTAGTACTTTAACTACTAATTAAATAAAAGAATTTGATACCGTTTAAATTAGTCGATGAACGTAAGATAATTAAAAAAGCATATAATAATTTTTAAATAGTTGAATTATTTTATGCATTCTTAGTCAGTCGAAGTAATTATTTTATTTTAACTATTTTAGTATTAATAAATATAATTTTATTGTATTAATAATTCATTAGTGGACATATGTTTTCTAAATCAAAGAAGTCATAAACTAAAAAAATAATAATAAGTAACAAAGTGACCGAATTAATTTATGGGTGGAAATAAAGTTAAGACATTGTAACATTCGGAGCATCTCAAAATGTTAAATATCAAATTAATATTGGTTGATACATATGATTAGTGGATCTATTTCTCGAATTAAGAAATGAGAGAGTTAGTAATCTCGAGTTTGAGTTTCGGAGTCATTAATTTAATCAAAAAAAAATTTCATCGTCACTCGTCCGAACACCGAATTAGTCATACGTGTCCGGTGGGGTTTATCACCAAAAAAAATGTTAAATATCAATCGCACTATTATATTGTACTTATCAAATGAAAAATAAAGTAACATCCTACCATAGACGATATGTTTACGTCAAATCAAATAGTGTCTTAAGCTTTTAAGCTTAATTACCAATTGGTAGTGCCCTCGGGTTAACAGGAAAAAAACCATGCTTAATCCTTCGATCAAATTACAACCCATGTAGGCAGACACATAAGTCATAAGAGATTAGAGACTAATAGTGCGTTTGTGAGTATTGTGGGTCTTGGAGGGGAGCTTTGTTCAAAGCACAACAGGTAAGTTGTTTGGTAACAATTTTTTTAGATTACTTTTGCTCACGAATTGTGTGAATGAAAGCTTGTCTTACTCGCTTTATTGAAAGCAAATGAATTCATTGTGCAAAGACCTTTGAGCTAAAGTACCAAAGCTCTCTCAAAATTTGACCTCACCCCAAACGCAGCATAAGAATAACAGCTCACACCAAAAGCTCTAGAGACGGACTACAAAGGTCCATATGTTCTGCTACTGTTTTCGGGTCGTAATCGTAGCCAAATTTATTTGAAGTTTTTCTCAAAAAAAAATTGTATTTTTAAGTGCTTGTCATGAGCAATACGGTTCATAAATTAAGTTAAAATTTATTTGTAGTTGAGAAAAAAAAAACGTGGTGTAGTGATTGATCCCTCGATTTAAATGTTAAAAAGTCTGAGTTCAATTTAATTTCTTTCAACATTTAATTTCCTCGTATAATGTCAATTGGATCTCTCTTTATAATAAAAAAATCTACTTGTAGCTGTTTGGAAAGGCGCTATATGTAGACATCAACTAAGTGAAGATTGTGTAATAATACTATGAACCTTGAGAGCCTATTTGATCGAGGGAATAAGATTAAGATTAAAATTTTATTTTTTATTTTTTAATCAAACACTTTAATTTAGCATTAGGTGAGGTTCCCATTAAATAAAGGAGTAAAAAAAAGGTGAGAGTAGAGCATTTTATATGTTAGCTGGATTAAAAATATTCTCGATAGATTAAGGTTACAAGAATGCGCATTGAATTAAAAAAATTTATTTCAGAACTAGCAAATTTATAACCAAACGAGGCCCAAGTGTCCTTAACATATGGGATAGAATAGTAAAAGAGCAACATATGGAATAATAAAAGAGCAACCATGTGTGATGTAGGAAACAATCTCATGGTCTTTATGGTTGTGGAACAAACAATGTGTTGCTATCCATGGAATAATCAATCATATCTCTCTCTCTCTCTCTGGCTCATTCTTTGATTGAGTAGTGATAATAATTACTACCTAGAGCCAAGGGGAACCATATATAGGGGTGACAACAGACTTCACTTGCATGTAATTGTCCAGGGCATGCATTCCCAAGCCCCGGCCAAATCCACTCATCTTATACCCTCCAAAGGGGCAATCCATGTCGAACATGAAATAGCAGTTGATCCAAATGATGCCTGCACGAATCGACCTGGAAACACGGTTGGCTATGTTCAAGTCCTTGGTCACAATTCCAGCTGCTAGTCCATACTTTGTGTTGTTTGCCTTATCTATCGCCTCCTCGATCGTCCTAGCAGAAAGAATTCAGAATCATGTGAAGGTGGAATATGTTTCCAGAAGTTAATTTACATGTATCAGAGTTCATATAATGATGCTGAAACAACATAAATCGCATGAACACCATTATTATAATTCTGACACAGTAGCTGTGTTGTCAGCTCATCCTGAGGGATCAAGGTGTCATGTATTCAGAGTAACAAAACATGCTTCCTGAAATTGACTTATCCAGCTATCTTTTTCACACGTGAATTGATTATCCATAGATTACTTATTGCAAGTAGCAACATGCATGTTTTCATTTTGTTGCACTTTTTGTTCTTCATGAACAATAATTCAGCTTTATAGAATGGACTTCAACATTTCCAGAAATTGTAAAAACTTACTTGAACTTCATGAGGGACATGACCGGTCCAAAAATTTCATCTTTGGCGATCAGCATGTCATCCTGGTGAAATGACAGTCAATATGGTTACAGTCACTGGCAATTTACAACCAACAGAAAGCTTTGGTTCGAATCTTTTGTTACCTTCACATCAACAAAGATTGTAGGTTCGATATAGTAGCCTTTCTCACCACATGGCTTTCCTCCTGTTAGTATGGTAGCTCCCTCTCTCTTACCATGTTCAATGTACTTAAGAATTTTTTCATATTGTTCCTTGTCCACCTTCACCGCCAAACATTGCAGACTGTTATCGGCTGAACACAGAGTTTCAAGATAATATGAAGAGATTCAGAAAACATTACCTGAGGTCCTTGATTGACATGAGGATCAAAAGGGTCTCCAACAATCCAGTTTTTTGCGCACACTGCTAATTTCTTCACAACTTCATCATAAATACCTTCCTGAACATAGACTCTAGACGCTGCTGCGCATATCTCTCCCTGGAATTAAACAGAATATATCAAGTTAGCTTTCTTTCTTTTGTCACAGACAGACCAAAGTTCAATAGATCGTTCTTCAAAACCTTGTTAAAAAATATGGCTGTATGAGCAAGATTAACTGCCATGTCCACATCGGCATCATCGAAGATAACGATTGGTGATTTTCCACCCAATTCAAGCGAGACAGACTTCAAATTGCTTTTTGCAGCTGCCTCCATTACAAGCCGTCCTACTTCTGTAGATCCTGTGAAACTAACCTGTGACACAATTAATTCACTATTGTTATGTCTCTGGATTGAGTCTATTATAAGATAGGTGCAAACGATAAGTCATATGCAAGGGTTTTAGATGTATGATGTTAACACCTTGTCCACGTCCATGTGAGAAGTAATGGCAGCTCCAGCCGTAGGGCCAAAGCCAGTGACAATATTAAGCACTCCATTAGGAATACCTGCCTGTAGATACATACCAAGTGCATGAGTATATCAGCACAAGTTCGGAACTGAATCATCAACGTTAATTAAGTTGAGTGAGTGAGATGATGACAGTCAGGCTGCTTCAGTTACTCAGGAACGTATAGACTGATGCAGAGACACTCATTTATGAAATCAAAAGGTTGCGATGAAAATGATTACTGAAAATTTCTGCCCAAGCTTTGTTTTGTGCAGATATCAGCTGAGGGGTTTGTCATTTCTTTCATGTACAAGAACCCCTTCAATTCTGAACACAGAAGTACAATATGTTTCTTTAAGAGATCTGAACCACATGGCATGCTATGTATTAAGGTAACATAATAAGCTGCATTTTGGTTTAAATCTAAAGCATCAGTGCTCAGTAACTTGTGCCTTAACTAGTTGTCACTTTTATGCCAAAAACAATCATTGTTCAAATTAATTTTCTTCAGCCTCATGTTAGATTAACCTGTTTGGTAACATGAATTTAAACACAAGGAATAGATTTTTTTTTTCAACATATTGAATGGTGATTTAAGACAATGCAGCTTATATAATTCATTATGCATGATTATGACTGTTTGTTTGCATTGTCTTGTTTCCTGTCCTCATTCTCTTCCACACCAAGTCATTATATTTTCAGTTGAACCATGTTAAATTTTCTTTACAGGAGAAAGAAAGGTATGAACACTCACTTCCTTGGCAAGGTGGGCATAGTAGAGAGCCGTGAGGGGTGTCTGCTCAGCCGGCTTGACGATGATGGTGCAGCCGGCGGCCAGCGCCGGAGCGACCTTGAAGAAGAACATGATGGAGGGGAAGTTCCAGGGTATGATGAGGCCGACGACGCCAATGGGCTCCTTGAGGGTGTACGCTTGTAACTCTCCCGTCATCTTTAGCATCTCGCCATGGATCTTATCAGCTGCCCCGGCGTAGTAACGTAGCAAGGTTGCAGCTTGGGGGATGTCTCCCATGCTAGTCAGAGTGAAGAGCTTCCCTGCATCCAAGGCCTCGAGAGTGGCAAGTTCTTCCCTGTGTTGGTCGATCAAATCTGCAAACTTCATCATGATCCTTCCCCTTTCCTGATTTTATGATTTTGATCTTTGTGTCAAACTTTAATTAATACTTACATTAGCAAAGAAAATGGTAAAAAGAAAAAGTTTTGATTCTCACATATATATGTTCTATATGACATTACTATTTTCAACATGGTGATCTAAACTTAGTGGATGAACATAAAAACATAATGAAAAAGTGAATATGTAGCGCATTTGTACAGAAACACTGTTTATTTGTATAGATGAAAAATTACGATAATAAAGTTACTATCAATTTATTCAACGTCTATGATTACCATCAAATAAACTGTTTTATTATCCCTCTACCAAACAATCTACATGAGTTTTCCGAAGGTTACCAATCCATGATTTTACTAATGGCAAAAAACTATTGTTCAATAGTGACTACTATAAGATTTGATCCTAAGTTGATATACATAGTATGATGATACTATTTAAATGATAAATCTTAAATTGTGTCGGGAAAGATAAGGGTGGAGAGAGAGAGAGAGAGAGAGAGAGAGAGAGAGGCCGGTTCATACATAACCCGACATGCGAGGCCATTTGCCATGGTCGAAAGCTTCCCTTGCTGCTTTTACCGCTAAATCTACATCCTCCTTGTCACCTTCTGCAACTCTCACAATCTCGTCTCCTGTGCGCGGATCAATTGTTCCGAATGTTTTCCCTGTGTTTGTAATAAACGTGACCATTCTCATACTTGGATTTATGAACTATAATTGCTTCTCACATAGGAAACAAGTTGGAAAACATGCTCTTTATATGTCTTATGGTCACTGATATCGCACATAGTTGTAAAAAGAACTCTTTGAACAATCAAAAGCCAGGGGTCAATCAAGGTAATCGAGAATAACTAAACAAATTTGATTTGCGCGAAGAAGTGTTTGCGTGAGAGTTCAAACTCGAAACTAACATGAAAGAATTCTTTTTCATATTTAACATCAAGTCGAAAGATTTAAGAACAGCTTAATTTGCTGCCTTTTTCCTCTTGATGCACACTATATGATCAGGAGTGTTATTGTTCCATGGTCATTAATAATTATGCTCTGCCCTGGAAAAAAAAAAAGGAGAGAGAAACAAGCAGGAAAAAGAAAAAGCATACCTGACACAGCGTCGACGAATTCGCCATCAATGAACAGCTTAGTGAACTTGAATTCTGGCATCTTGAAGCCGTTTGTTATGGTGCCATTGCTCACGCTCCCCATGGAGAAGTCTTCAGCTTGCAAGAGATGATTGCTGCAGGAGGTGCAGTGCCAATGAGAGGGTGGTGTGGACTTGAGACCTTGGAGGAATCCTTCTGCTCCATGGGCAGAATTTAAATGTCCTCCAAAATGATTAGTCATGTTAACAGCATGGTCACAATCATTTGTGGCCTTCAAACAAGGGCTAGTATCTTTGTGGTCACTGATCAGACAGCACATTCTGATCATGACCCTTGTCGTTAGAGATAATTCCAATAAGAAACACGTTAATCTTATGTAGCTTCTGTCCACAATCACGGGAAAATAATATGACAAGGGGCAATCACCAATCGAACAGCTAATTGCATGTGAAAAGTTTTGTGAGAGTTGATAATTTTATCTTATCTTTCCAATCACATTACTCGTATAAGTAGTTATAGGATATGGATTCATTAAAAAAATATGGTGCTATTGCAAATAAAAAGTCAATGATTGCTCAAATTGCTCAAACAAGACGATTTTCTTATATTTTTTTTGTTACATATAACGAAAAGGAAGAAAATCAACACACATAATGTACATATTTTATGAGGCTTATTGAAAGAGATGCTAATAAATAATGCAGATCAAATTCTGAGTTTTTATGTACTCACAGTATAAAATATATAAATAGAAAATTAGTGTGTGTGAGGTTCACAATAATTGAGTTAAGCAACACTTTCATTTCTTATGGGTTAAGACAGAAAATAAATCTGGTGGTTCCCATCGGCACTATGGAGTTTTTAGGCCTCTTTATCTTCATGTCTTTTTCCTACAAGGTGGTCAACCGAGGATTATAACATGATGCTGAGGGAGAGTCTTCTAAGAGTACTTGTACTGTGAGATTGAGTTTTATTTTTCGAAATTTAATCCCCGATGCAACAAGTCGCAATCACCCTCTGCAAAAGATCGTCTATTGTAACTTCTAAAATTATATGTTATAATTCCTTATTCCTTACACTACATATTATAAAAAAAACAGCATTTTTTTTGGCAGAATTGTCAGTGGCAAATGTTTTATGATGGAATTTACGTTTGATTTCAGATGTCCAAAAAAATTGTCTTGCAATTTAAAATACAGTGGTATCAAATTTTGGCAACAAAAATTCATCTCAATTTGAGATGGACTATCCGTCTAAATTAAGATGGACAGACAATCTCTAAAAGTCCGAACAAGTCATAATGATGTGACCAAAAAAAAAACATCGCCAATTGCAGTGGAGTGATAAAATCGTGCCAAATTGCTTTGCTGTGATTTTTGTGGAGCTATTTATCGGTTCCGAATTATGACGTCACTACAATTTCTCTCTCTTCTCATAATATTGAAAACAAAATTTCATTTTAAAATTGAAACTGTGTCGGTCTTATTTTCTATCACTTTTCGTCTTAAATTTTGAGAGGAATATTTGGTCCGCAAATTTTCACTATAAAAGCACTATTTTCTTGTAGTGATATTTAAAATATGACCATGTGCTTAATAATAATAATTATATATAGCATATTTTGAATACAAAACGGTCCATACTCTACACTAAAGATTTTTTTCTCCTTTTCTTACTTACATACTAGATGACCTCCTTAATTGTGCTCATTTGATATAGTAAGACCTTGCCCCTGGACCATTTAGATTGGGACAATGTCATCCTTTTAGCTTTTAGCCTCCAAAATACACAACAAGCAATGAGATGTAGACATCTTTCCGCGGCTCAAAAAGAAGGACAAATAAAATAGTAGGGATAAAACATTACCTATGACAAGCACAGCGTTAATAAAGCTCGCATTTGGAATGCTTCCATCTCTTGCAACTTGACGCTTCTTGTGGTGTTCCCGTTAGATTTGTATAGCCATGGTCACGGGAAGAGCCAATTGCACAAGGAAGAGGTGCTGTCGTCGAGTTATGGCACTCGTCTTATTTGTACAAGGCCATGTGTTATGTTGTCGTGTTCCGGAATAGTTTCAAGAAAGAGAAACCGAAAAAAGAAAAAAAAATTGGAGTAGGTGTAGAGCACGAAAGGAACCTCTACGGCCAAATCTTTTCGAAATCATATTTATATTGGCCTTAATTATCTTGGATATTCATAATAAATACATAAATAAATATGCACGTTTCTTGAATGCACAATATGTAGGGGCAGTTGGGTTGTAGGTAATAATTAAGAAAAAAAATTATATGTTTGCATGCGTTTGGTTGTAATTCATTAAGAAATTTGATAGGGACAAGCACTTTCATCTTTTGGGCAGAATTACTCATCTTAGGTAAGCCCTGTTAGAGAATCTAATCTTATCTTTTGTAAAGATTTAATATCATCCAAATCTGTTGTTATCCAGATCTGATCTTATCTAGATTTATGTTTATCTAGATTAGTTTAGATTAGATGATCTTCTCTAGTTAGATTAGATAGACATTGGTGGTTATCCATCTAATCCTTTTCATGTACTATATATATAGATGTACAGCCTCATCAGAAATATATAGAAAACATTTTTCCATTCTACTCTTCTAACATGGTATCAGAGCCATAATAATATTTTTTTTCCTTT
>LTAE01004546.1:20129-31930 GCA_001647135.1 Pontederia paniculata | reverse complement strand
GATGATGATGCAGCTCGTGATGGTCTACTTGCACATGGCAGAGGAGCCTGGTCTAGGATTAAGTCTTATGTTTTTATTAAAGAGAGAATGACGAACTCTATTGTTTAGTATTCTATGACAGTTTAACTGTTGGATGATAGTCTTTTATTGAAATTGAAGGATTAGACTTGAGTATTTTCTATATAGCATAAATGTTTAGTTTTCATAAATAGTATTTGTATGATGTGACCCTTTTGTTGACCAGTCAATGGTCAAACTACAGGTAATGATATTGTGTGGTAACATCTCCAAGTCAAAATTATTGCCAGGTGGCAAGGTCAGATTTGGGGGCGTTACACGAAATCTCTTGTTTTGCTTCATTCATCATTCCGAAACCTTTGCAAACGTACGCGGTGTGGCCTGAAATGGGCAAAGCTAAGGCAGTTGCTTCGTCTCTTCCACTCACTCATCAAATACATACAACTACAAGGACAAAAAGTTCTTTGACCCTTTGGGTGGTTGTTTCATGGGTCTATTATTATTATTATCATTATTATTAAAAGTTTGGCAACAATTTACGTGGACATGTTTACATTATTTTATATTATATTAACTGGATAATCTTATATGTGATCGAGTAAGGCGTTAATGAAGGTGCATCCAAAGGTAATATACTCGTATACATGATTAGAATGAACACAGTATATACATTTGTTACAAAACATGTTTAGTACGCTACTTTGTACCTTACTTTTACTAATTTTATATATGTTAAAAGCACTACAAGTGTAAAAAAAGTTCCATATATTATATAATTTTAATTAGGTAGTGACCGCCACGGGGGTGTTTGTCAGACCCCGGCAGCCATCTATCAAACGCCGCCGGCCGTCCAAAAAACTGCAACTTTGTTTTAGTTTAAAATACTAACAGAACAAATACAGAAGCAACTTCTCATGAATCAGGTTTAAAAATGTCTCGCTAATCCGTCATTCCATTCAAGATGAATACATCGGTTAAACTCGAAAGTGAACAAGATTCTTATTAAAATTATAAATATAATATCGGGATGAGAGTGATCACCATATACGACGACTCTGGTATTTCGTAAAATTATTAATAACATATTTAATTTAATATAGTATTAGAATAAGAGATTTTAAATTCAAATATCAAAATTATTCGTATTAAAAATTAAATTTTTTTCTTAGTTGTCTATATATTGAGCTTTAAGATAGATCAAAATTATTAACGATCATGTGTTGAATTTTAGATTAGATGAAAATTGTCAACAACTCACACATAAAAAAATGTTAAAATAAATAAATATAAAATATTGCTCACTTAAGCTTCATCGACTAGTTTGATCAATTTGAATATTTGCAACACACAAACGTCAAATTGTCAGATCTTAACTTTAAACGTCATAACCTTAAAAAATATAATATTGAATTGAGGATATTTGAAGAGATACAAAATATCTATTATAAAGCTATACATTAAAAAAAAAAACCAAAATATCGTTTACCAAATTTGTCACAAGCAACTCTTAATTTATACTTTAATACATCACAATTCGATCAATTTGTAGGTCAAAACATAAGATTATATATGATAATAAAGTTTATCTAAATAATTTATTATTATTATCATAAATTTTATTATTATTTAATAATAATTATATTACTCATATGAAATTACATGGTCGAATAAGATCATAATATGAAAATTAAAATCATACTAAGATTTTATTCATGAAATCTTCATTATTAAGATCGAAATTTATTGGACATATATTGTAAAATCTTAAAATTTAAATTACATGTTGACAACCTTGCATCGATAATATATTTGACCAGATCCAGTTGAATGTCCATTCAATTGGGAACATAAGCTTCATAGTACAAAGATTTAATTGAGTGTAAAGCATGCATTTTGCTCTAAAACCCCAAAATAATAAAAGAGGCACAAATGGATAAACTAGCTCACTTAATCAACTAAGCCCAAAATCCACCCTAAAACCCATGATACCCTAGGTGATGCCCTAGGTATAAAAAGGGGTAAACCAACCCCATTTCCATATTTCTTCCCTCCACACTCTCTTTCTTCCTCTCTTCTCTCCATCACACCTCGAAAGCTAGGGTTTAAGGAGGCTCTCTACCATTATATTAGCTCAAGTGGATTTGAGGGAGGTTGAAGCTCAAGAAGCCCAAGGGGAACAAGGAGAGAGACAAGAAGACTTTAGGGATTCATAAAGTTGAGGGGGGGAGAAGGAATCAAGAAGGAAGAAGAGCTAGAAGGAATCAGGGATTTTGCTAAAGTATGTAAAGGAGATCCAATCCTTCACTCTCTATTCATCCTATTGATTTGGATGTATAAGAACACATGTTCTTAGTATTGGAGATGAGAGGATGGCATTTAGGAGTGTGCACGTTAGGTGTTTGTTCATATGTCTCTATGACCTTTTCTATGTGTTGAATGTGATAAGAACCATGTGATGATTGTTATATGATCCTATTGTGATAATGATGTTTATATGTGCCTCTTAAGATTTCTCATGTCCTAGTAAGCTAATCTTCCATTAATTAGGTCTATTCCCATGTATTAAGGTTTCACTAGAATGTCATGAATCATATGAGACATGTTATGGCCAAATTAGGTTTCTATTTGGTAAAATTCTGCGATGAGATGTTTTCCCTATGTGTCAAACCCCCAAATGATGAGGAACTGTTCAACTATAAACCCTAGGTTATATATATGATCTTAGGATGAATATGTGCTCAACTCTAGGTTGTAAATTGCCCAATTACAATCATTCTGATATTTTCGGTGCTTAATCGAATTGGCAAGAATCCTAGAATGTAGTATATTCCCTCATTTATGAATTCCCTTGATAATGATAAGTTCATAGGTATGAAATGTTTGAAATTGGAAGTTAAATAGGGTGAAAACGGGTTCCAGGGCATCCATCACGGGTCGTGATATGTTATCACGGGCCGTGACAAGACCCATCACGGGCCGTGAAATCAGGGTCATGACGAAGTCGTGAAACGCCCCTAAGTCACTACCGTAACAAGGTGTTACGGGTCGTGACACTGTCATTACGAGCCGTGATGTAGTGTTACGGACCGTGACATGTTAGTCGTAACAAATCATACGAGTCATATTTCTCATCCCGGGAGGATTTCGGTGCGACCGTACCGACCAATACGGGTCGTATTGTCCATTCCGAGAGAATTTCGGTCCGACCGTAATATTTCATTACGGCCGTATCGAGTCTCGCCCATCGAAACTCTTTAGTCACGGCCATGACATGGTGTCACGGGCCGCGAAGGGGTTGTTACGGGCCGTTACCATTGGTAACGGGCCGTGAAGGAGTTGTCACGGGCCGTTATAGTTGGTAACGGGCCATGACATATTGTATCACGACCGTGATGGATTCATCACGGGTCGTGATGACTCAAGGCATGTTTAAAGCCGTTTTAAAGATGCCTCCTATGATGTTATTCCCTTAATGCTTGATGAGATTATTCGTTTACTATGTTTTATGCTATTGATAGTTAACAAACCATGTTTGATGATTGTAATACACTTAGACATCAAAATACATGCAAAGTCGTAATTAGATTAAAATCATAAGATTGATTGCTATGGTTGAGGTATTGTGAAGATGAAACATGATGAATTAGTCGAGGTGCATTGGAGAAAGGGGAAGTAGCCGAAGGCGCTTCCCGGAAGTGACGTCTCCTCACTAGTAATAGTGGGGTGTGCTTCCCATATTTAAAGGGGGAAATTGCCGAAGGCGTTTCCGGGAAGTGACGTCTCCTCACTAGTAATAGTGGGGTGTGCTTCTATATATTAAAGGGGGAAGTTGCCGAAGGCGCTTCCCGAAAGTGACGTCTCCTCACTAGTAGTAGTGGGGTGTGCTTCCCTATATTGGAACCCATAGAAGGATCCAATATTGACCCCAAAGAAGGGTCAGCCTAGCTAGCCATAAGTGTGTCAATGTTATCCGAGACTCTTCATATAAAGATAATAATTGACCTTATGATCAAGATGTTTAAGATGATGATGATGTGAGTCAAAGAGAACTCAAAAGGGCCACATGGCTAATAAGTAAAGATGTAAATGTACAAAGATGATGATTATGAACATAAAATGCATAGTATCATTTATGTTTCATGTATGTAATGCTTCATGTATGAAGGTTCAATGTTAGGCTCAAGATTTGCAATTGCCATATGTTTATGTTACCTAAAATGGTTTATGTTCCAAGTTTATACTTATGATTATGATCATGTTATGTTATGACATATATGTATGTTGCATGATAGATACCGACCTTTACATACTCTAACCGAGGAATTTCCACCTCCCCTCCTTCTGGATCCATGCAGGCGAAGATGCATGAAGTGCTTGGTGGTGGTGTGCTCGTGGCGGCTTTGATTTGCACATGATCGTGTCTAGGTCTTATAGGCCTTTAAGTCATTAGGGATATATCTCATCTTTATTAATTATTTTAAAATTAATGTTTCTTAATATTTTTATTTATTCTTCTTCTGTTTTAGTTTATAATTATTATCTTACTATTGTGTATTTTCTATCATTATACTTTTATTTTGTTATCATTTTACTTTTTTCTGAATTTAACCGTGAACTTTATTTTGCTGAACTAAATTGCTTATGTTTATACGAGCTAAACACATGAGTGAGTATACCTAAAGAGTATACGATGCTTGGTGCAATTTCTTTTATATTAACAGATAACTTATATTACGCATTTGATGTCCTATTGTCGTGTTGGGTATTAATAACTCTAGTTGTAATTAATGTTGCCATATTTATTATAAAAGATTACTAGGAAATATTTGTTATTATTAAATACCCTGAAAGAAGTTTAAACCAATATCACATATTAGGATAAACAAGAAAAAAGAGGTAAAATAATAGTAAGAAGAAGAAGAAAAGAGAGGATACAAGAAGAATTTTCATAGGATATTGAATTGAAATTATCAATTTGTCATAGCGTATATTATTTAATTTTATAATTCTTTATATATATATATGAAGTCCTTATCAAAGAGCATGAACAATGTTTAAAGGAATTAATAAGTCTAAATGGAGGTCTAATGATAAGCATTTTGGACTTTCATATATAAGAAGAAGACTCCGTATTCTAAAAGAAAGTCTACAGTACTTCCAGTTACAAATAGAAGTACCGGTACCCGGTACTTCTTTGAGAAAGAAGATACAAAAGATCCAAACAATTATTGACCCCGTTCCAATAAAAAAGATCAAACCAATTCATGCATGCGTAGCAAAGAGATGTGATTCCATTCAGATCATCTTATCCACCAATCTTCGTCACATGAGAAATTATCAAAGGGGAAGAACACGACAAGCTCGCCGCTGCCGGACGCCACGCCGCCGTCCTGGACGACTGCCTGCTCCGTGCAAATATAATCCCTGCACAGGGGACAAGTCCTCCCCCTGTTCTCCAACCATTTATCAAGGTAGGGCTTGTGGAAAGCATGCCGACACCTCAGGTCTCCGGTTTCTTCGCCCTCGGCCATTGCCGAGAGACAGATGGCACAGTCTCCTTCGCTGCCGTTTCCGGAGGGCGGAGCAGCGGCCGGAGAGCTTGACACGAGCTTTTGGTGAATGGACTTGAAGGGGAATGTCAAGACGCTAACATAATTGCACAGGGAGAGGTTAACCATCTCTCTCTCTCTCTCTCTCTCTCTCTCTCTGTGCGCGCGCGCGCTATGGTTGCCATGAGAGGGTTCAGTTAAATAAGCAAGATCATGTAGCTATAGGACATTATTGATAAGGATATATCTGTGGTGTTCTAAACATGGGCGTTAAAGCGAGCCAAACAGGGAAAAAAAGGATGTTCACGTTATTCATGCATCACATGACTTCACCAAGAAAATGACTTGGTTGAAAGTTAAGTTATAATTCAAGTCTTTGCCTATCTTACATCGAATAAGATTCGGCGAAAATATTTTGCATACAGACTAATTCGAACTCGAAATTTCTTTAAACAAAAAGAAGCTGCTTAGTGCTTTACCACTCCACTTGAATGCTTCATCTTAACTTCCATTGAGTGAAATTTGTAATTTCACTTCATTCATTCGAAAACTTTTGCAAATGTACCGTGTGGCCAGAAATGTGCAAAGCTAAGGCAATTGCTTCGTCTCTCGCATTAAATACATACAAGGACAAAAAAAAAAATATTGTCCCTTTTGCCTAACTATTTTATGGTTCTATTGTTATTATAACATTTTCAAAAGCACACTTTGTCGTATAAGAGAATCTTCTTCTGAAAATGTTACGAACATTCTTTTTCAATTTGATATTTGACAAATTATCTGACCAATCTTATACACATATTATATGAAAGTCAATACTTTAAACTAAAATTTTATTCAGTAGTCTAGCCAAATAAAAATACTCTATTACATAGTTCGATGGAGAGAAGACATAACTAATAAAAAATCAGTAAAAATCTATCGCAAAACCAATTTAACATAAGATAGACCCATATTATGTGCAAACCACCATGTCACAAAATGTCTGCATCACTAGTGTCATCACCTATTTGTTGTTCTCATTGCTTACAAAATCAAAAGCAGAAGACACAATTCTTTCATGGGCTATAAATTTTAATATGTAAACGAAAAATATACAATAGGACAAATCGTATATAAAGACATAATAAAAAAAAGCGGGCATCAAAATCAATAGTTTCTCTTTCATTTTCTTTACACCTTTACGTTATCATTTTTTTTATTTCTTTCTTTACAATATCATTACTTATTCAAATGCAAGAGTCTCAATTACATTGTGATGAGACAATGCTTTTTTTTCTTGTTAAATAGGTTCTTTCCCAATTCAATCTTTTACTTCGAACTCATTATCACTTCTTTTTGTACTTTGTCCTAAGTTGTTCAATTATCACAATAAGTAGTGAGGCCTTTAACAGACATGAAGGTAATTGATTTTAACCCCGATGCCATTAAGGCTAACTAGAAGTTCTATCCAATAATCTCAATTATTCCTGAAGGAACTTTTTAAATATTTTTTTCCAAAGGAACACAAATTACTCAACGTCTGAGGTCCATGTTAACAATTCATAGAAAAACAAATCATACATTTCATGGATCAATTCAATCACCTGTAATATTTGTTTTAAACCTTGATATCAGTGGTATATATATTCTTTGTAGGTTATTACTCATACAATGATCAATAATTCAAGCAATGGAATATAATAAAACAATCTATGTCTATCTTCATATGGTGGAAACACGACTCGCGTTAGTGGTAGACATGACCCAATTTTTAGGATTTAATTATGTTCTTTGTATTGACATGACACAACCCACTCGAACACGAATGGAGTTTGTGTCGTACATTATGTGGTTATGTCTGAGCATGGTCCGAGTTCAAGGTGACCCGACACACGTTTATTTTGGACATGGTCCATGGTAGGGCAACACAATCCACGTCAAACCATTTCTGGTTCAATCTTCGATGCAACCGGTTCATGGTGACTCGGTCCACGCCTTTCACTTGGTCCTAGTTCATATCTGAATTGGTCATGCATGTGGTCCGCGTTAGGGTGACATGAACAATTCTAGGGTTAGGGTTTGCATACAATGCCATCTCCTCGAGAAATATGGTCCACATCTCGGAGCGCACGATCTCTTTCCAGGGACAATGCATTAGATGATCCACTCGGTTTGTTGTTCTGACACCACCGAGGGACACAACCCATGTCAAGATGCGACGTGGTCCATTTCCTTCCACTATGTTGTGATATTAGGATATGTCCTGCATTGGCTATTTCTATAACTGCGGATGCGATCCTTGTCAGTATGGGCACGGCCCATGTCCGATCTACAGGACATCAATGATGATTGTCTTTTTCTCATCTCCATCCCGTCGTCGATTAAGATATATTATCATTAATGATTCACTAGCACAAATTTTCTTTTACACAGAAACCATAATCTTAATTATTCTTTACGTAAATCCTTTATTCTGCATATACATATGATAAACCCTAAAGTTGATCCTTCTAATTATATACTTTGACTATTGATAGCTTGACTTCTTTTTCCTTGCCCTCATTCGTTCTCCTCATTCCTCACATATATCTTCCACATCCTCCTCAGGTTGCTGCTGGTACTTGTCCTCCTCGTTATGCAATCCCCAATATGGACAAGAGAAAAACCAACATAAAGACGAAGTGATGAACGGATCTTACCTCTAATCCAAGTTGGACACAGTCCATGTTGAACCTATCCTTTCTGATTCTAACTTGTTTGTGCAACCTGGGTGCAACATGGCCTATGTCTAGGTTGGACACGGTCCGTGTTGGATCTTTCATTAATCAATTTAGTTATTTAAAATTATCGAGTGTTACATTATAAATTTGTCCTCGAATTTAGTCATATTATCTATCATTCCATTGTTCGACTCTAATGCTTTTGAAGGAAGTATTTCCGTACATGCGTACCATATATGAAAAATCCAATTAAGAATAAAATCCAATTTCAAGCTGCATAATTTTATCGCTAGGGTTCAGTAGGAGTACCTAGTATGGTATCGTATTCATGGCGTTATGGTTTAGCTCGCATGTCGTAGACTCTCTTAGGCATGAGTGTAGGGATCCTTCTTGCTCCTCAGGGGTCTTGATCTTTCTTCTGATCTAGACTATCTCTAACAAAATGATCGTGCTTCCCGCAATTAAGATACACACTGATCTTACGATGATATTTTCCAACATGGAGCCTCTAATTATGTGGGCAAAGTTTCTTATATGTTGTTGTCCTTCGTGAGGCACATAGGGCTTTGGGCATTCATCCTTGTGGTGATCCATCTAGTTGGGGGCCTTTGCTTGCCTACGCTCATCCCACCTGGGTCTATCCTTGTATGCAAGTTGTGTTGGACCTTTCCCTTTCAGATTCTTTTGGCGCTCAACATCCTCCCATTCTAGTCATTTCGCTAACTCCAATGCCTCATTGAGGGTCTTGTAGTTACCCCCGATTGTCTTTGTTCGTAGCTCTTGGTCCAGGTCCTGGATGAAATGATCCGCTCATTCTCATTCATCCTTCTTTAGTGTGCATTATTTTTCCAATCGAATGAACTTGTTCAAATACTGGGACACGATCAGATTGTCTTGTTGCAATTCCAAAAATTATCATTGCCTCAGGTTGCGTTGATAGGTTGGGAATTAGAGCATCTGAAAGGCGTCCTTGAAGCTTCCCCATGCAACTATGTGTTGGTTGGGGAACTTGGTGATCTTGGTGGTTTTCCATCAACTTTTTGCATCCTTTGTCAGATGATGTGCAACATACAAGACCGTTTTGTCCTTAAAGCACTACACTAGTACGAAGGTCTCCTCCATAGTATCCACCCATCTCTCAGCTTTATCAAAGTCATCACTACAGTTAAATTGAGGAGGGTAGAGATTCAGGAAGTGTTGAATAGTATCCTTATGAGCATGGTTCAATTGGACTTGCTAGTTCCCCAAATCTTGGCTGCTCTAACCTTCATTTTGCACCACCTATTGCTCTTGCCGAGTCTCTTCCCAGCGATTAACGAGATGCCTTGGAGTCATCTACATTTAAAGCTAAATCACGATAAATACAAAACTTTATTTAAACCAAATCACAATAAATAAAAAATCTTATTTAAACCTTAAACATTAAATTCTTATTCCTCTTGATAACATCCTTAGGACTTAACCTATACTCTTTTGGATGGCTCAGTGACTATTCATGATGCTTGCATATGGTCTTTATTTACTTAGAGACAACTAAGAAGTGTCTCTGGTTAGGCTCTAATACCTATTTATATTGCCCCCTCCCAAAGCAACCCCACCATGTGAAAGAATGCCCTTTTAGAGATACTATGACTTTCTTCTTTGACTTGACATTTGACCAATTGTCTAGTCAACCTTATGAACATAACATGTGGAAGCCAATACTTTAAACCGAAATATTAATTCAATAGTCTAGCCAAATAAAAGTACTCTATTACATGGTTCGGTGAATAGAAGATATAATTGATAAAAGTTCAGTAAACTCTATTGCAAAACTAGTTTGAAATAGGCTAAACACCTAGCATGTTCAAGACACTATGTCACGAACATCTGTATCACTAGTGTCCTCACATATTTGTTGTTCTCATTGCATGTAGGATCAAAAGCAGGTGAGACAATTCTCCTATGAGCAATGAAGTCTAATATGTAAACGAAAAATATACAATATGACAAATCATATATAAAGACACTATAGAGAAAAACTGACATTAATATCAATAGTTTTCCTTTCATTTATTTTACCTTTTTACCTTCTCATTTTTTATTTCTTTCTTTACAGTATCATTACTTATTTAATTGCAAGAGCCTCAATTGCATTGTGATGAGACAATGCCCTTTCTTTCTTGTTCAATAGGTTCTTACCCAATTCAATCTTTTACTTAGGACCCATTGTCGTTTCTTACTATACTTTGTCCTAAGGATACTTTACTTAGGACCCATTGAAGCTTTTGTACTTTGTTCAATTATTATAATTAGTAGTGAACCTTTAACATAGATGAAGGTCATTGGTTTTGATCCCGGTGCCATTAAGGCTAGCCAGGCTTGAAGTTCAGTATCCAATAATCTCAATTGTTCTCGAAAGAACCCAATTATCCTACGTCTGAAGTCTATATTAACAATTCACTGAGAGACTAAATCATACTCTTTATGGATCTGTTTAATCAGAGGCAATATTCATTTAAAACCTTGATATCAGTGTCACATATCTCCTTTCTAGGTTACTCATACAACAATCAATAATTCAATCAATGGGATATAATAAAACAATCATTGTCTATCTTCAGATGGTGGAAACACAATCCACATCAGTGGTAGACATGCCCTATTTTTCGAGGGCTTAATTATGCACTTTTCATTGATAGGACATGACCCGTGTTAGACACGAATTCGATATGTGTCATACTTTATATGGTTATGTCGGAGTGCGGTCCATGTTCAAGTTGACCTGACACACATTTATTTTGGACACGATCCATTTTAAGGAAACATGGTCCACGTTGGATCATTTTCGATCAATCTTCGAGACGGTCGATTCATGGTGACTCGGTCCACACCTCTCCACTTAGTCTTAGTTCATATCTGAACCGGTCATCCACGTGGTCTGCATCAACGTGATGCAAACCGTTCTAGGGTTAAGGTTTGCATATGCCGCCATCTCCTCGAGCAACACGATATGTATTTGGGAGTGTGCGGTCCGTTTCCAAGGACAATGTGTCAGCTGATCCATTCTGATTGTTGTTCCAATGCCACCGAAGGACACAACCCACATCAAGGTGCGATCAATCTGTTTCCTTCCAATATGATGTGATATGAGGACATGTCTCGCGTCGATCATTTTCGTAACTGCGGATGCGATCGGTGTCAATTTGGACA
The DNA here is from genome assembly GCA_001647135.1 of Pontederia paniculata. NCBI lineage: Eukaryota > Viridiplantae > Streptophyta > Magnoliopsida > Commelinales > Pontederiaceae > Pontederia > Pontederia paniculata. Next base: position 20,469 of record LTAE01004546.1, on the reverse strand, counting down.
TAGCTCGTGCCCAAACTCTCGAATGTCGTTGATGGTCGTGATTTTCTCATCTCTATCCTATCGTCAATTAAGGCATATTATCGTTAACAATTCATTATTACAATTATTCTTTTACACAAAAACCATAATCTCAATTATTCTTCATATAAATCCTTTATTCTATCATATACATATGATAAGTCCTAAAGTTGATCCTCCTAATTAGATACCTTGATTATTGATAGCCTAACTTCTTCTTTCTTGCTCTCATTCATTCTCCTCGTTCCTCCCCCACGATATGTCTTTGAAGGGACAAACAGATCTATCACTAATCCTAAAGAGGAGGGGGGGGGGGGGGGCG
>LTAE01004546.1:0-20031 GCA_001647135.1 Pontederia paniculata | reverse complement strand
AGGGGGGGGGGGGGGGGGGAGCGAGGAGAGAGAGAGAGAGACCTTCGTGATGACTGGAGGAGCAAATGATGGCCTTAGGGAAAAATAACTCATGGCTTGAGATTTATATAAAGAGATTCTTGGTTTTGGGTGGTTTTAAAACGAATTCAAATTCAAAATCATAATTTAAATTCATTAGAATTATGCCACGTAGGGCGCGGCACAGACGGTGTCCCATTCAGTATTGTATGTTTCTGTCCGTTAACCTAACTTATCATATTCTGGATGCAACATGGTCCACGTCCAAATTGGACACGGTCCGTGTTGAACCTATCCTTTTCGATTCTAACTTGTTTGTGCAAGCTGGTGCAACAAGACCCGCGTCCATGTTGGACATGGCCATTGTTGGACCTTTCAATAACCAATTTTAATTATTTTAACTTGCCGAATGTTATTATTATTAGTTTGGACAATTTACGTGGACATGTTTACATGATTTTATATTATATTAACTGGATGATTTTATATTGATCAAGTAAGGTGTTAATAAAGATGCATCCAAAGGTAATGTATTCATATGATTAGAATGAATATAGTGTATACATTGTTACAAAATATGTTTAGCACACTACTTTGTACTTACTTTTACTAATTTCATATATGTTAAAAACACGAAGTGTAAAAAAAAATCATATGTTATATAATTTTAATTAGGTGGTGACTGCCATGGGATGACTGTCCGAAGCTGGAAACTACCTATCAAATGGTGCCGCCATCCAAAAGATTTGTACAACAACTTAAGAATACCAGAATGAGGTGGAAAGGGAGAGGATAGAAAGGGTTCTTTGTTAACCTTGTTAAAGAAGCATATTATGTCTTATAGACATCATCAAATTTGTCAAAATGAAGATCTTAATTGTAAGCGTCATAAACTCGAAAATTATAATATTGGATTGAGGATATTTTAAAAGATACAAAATATCTAGTAATAAAATTATACATTTAAAAAATTTCAATATATTGTTTAACAATTTCCCCACAAGCAGCTATTAAATTACACTTTAGTACATCACAATTCGATCAACATGTAAGTCAAAACATAAATTTATACATGGTAATAAATTTTATCTAAATAAATCATTATTATCATCATTATTATTATCATAAATACTTTAATTATTATTTAAATAATTATATTAAATCATATGAAATTACATGATAGAATAGGATCATGTTATGAAAATTAAAGTCATATTAAGATCTTATTCTTAAAATCTTCTTTATAAGATTGAAATTCATTGAGCGCAGATGATAAAACCTTAAAATTTAAATTACATCTTGACAACGTTGCATCAATAATATGATTTGACCATATTCGGTTGAATGGCCATTCACTTGGGGACATAAGCTTTATTGTAAGATTTAATCGAGAAGACATTTAATACGTTACCTCTATCTAGTAATCTACATTGTGTAACAAAAAGATTGTCACTTATTAATGTGTATTACTATGTTTACTATATATAAGTAATTCAATTGACAATTCAGATTATTATATTTACTATAAAAATGAATTAATAAGTAATAAATATCATTTTATCAAAATATTCTTTATAATATTATTAAGTTAAAAAAATATATTATTAAATTGAAACTTAGAAACTTAAGTCATAAATTGACAAAAAATAGCTTAAGTAACTAATACCCTTCAGATTAAAAAAATAAGTAAATATATTTATAATTAATATCAATAAGCATAATTAATAAAAAATGTTATTTTAATTAATAATGAGTGATATATTTTTATTCATAATACGAAAATAGTAATATAATAAAATATTATTTAAATAATATTTATTATTATAGTACTAGTCTACTAACCTATACGATGCACGGACATTATATATATGAATTATTCCAACTTAATCATCATAACACAGTTTTTTAGTCCTATATAAAGTATTTAATTTTGTAAGAAAAAAAATTAATATCACAACTCAATAACCCCTAGCAATTATTTAATTCTAATATAAAATTAACATGAAAATAAAATTGGTGAATAAATATTTATTAGATAAAATAAAAATTAACGAATATTACTATCCTAATTCAATTTTCATAATTCAATTATTCAAATTCTAACAATAAAATTTATTATGAAAACAAAAATTTCTCAAAAATAAAGTTATAAAAATCTGAAAATTAAGATGTACTATTTTTAAGCCAACTCATTCTTCTTTGTATCTAATAACTTACATTCAAATGTAAATTTTTATAAACTCCATATTTATTATTTAAATGTAGTTTTTCAAAATAATTATTTTGAGAAATTGTGAAGATATTTCTTGGCATTAGAATAATTATGAAATATAACAAATCTGAAATTTAAAATAATTACTCTTGCTAGGGCCTTTAAAAATAATAAATATTTCCACACTTTTTCATGGAACAAACATTCTCAAATAATAAATGAAAATTTTAATTTTATTAATTTATGAGTTTGAACAATTTTTAGATAATGATTATTTTATTTTTCAGGAAAAAATATAATTTAGAAAATAATTATAAATTACTGCAATTGTTTGAAATTCATCATCATCATCATCATCATCGTTATTATTATTATAACCGTGTTTAAAATAAAATTAGAATTTTATTAATTTACTTAAGTTTTACTCTTTTTAAGGAAATACTATTTTATTACTTTTCTTACCTTAGGGAAACACAATTTTAAAAATAAATAAAAATAAAATTTAATATTTTCTTAATTTACTTCTTATTATTATTATTATTATTATTATTATTATTATTATTATTATTATTATTATTATTATTATTATTATTATTATTATTATTATTATTATTATTATTATTATTATTATTATTATTATTATTATTACTATATATTTGATTGTTTTTTCTTAGTTTGATAATGTGCACTTTATACTAAAATGAAATTTCAAATTTATCTTAATTTGCTTTAGTAGGATTCTTTAAAAAAATAATTCTCTTTTCTAAAAATAATTATAAAATTGATAATAAATTCACAATGATTTAGAATTTTAATTTTCTTAATTTACTTTAGTTAGGACTCTTAAAAATAACAATCATATTTATTTGACTTTTTTTATTTTTTCCATGGAGCAAATATTCTGGAAATATTAATTAATAAATTAAATTGTAATGTTCTTAATAATTTATTTTAGAATATTTTTAAATTATTAGTTTATTATTTTTTTATTTTCCAGGGCAACAATAATTCTTAAAGTAATAATAAATTTAAATTTAGAATTCTCTTAATTTATTTACTTAGAACTCCTTTTTTATTTACCTTTTTTTAAACAATTATTTTTTAAAAATTATAGATGTGACATGCGGCACAAGATTTTATTCCTTTTATATTATTATTATTATTATTATTATTATTATTATTATTATTATTATTATTATTATTATTATTATTATTATTATTATTACATCTTTGATTATTTTTATTAGTTTGATCATGTGCTCTTTATTTTAAATAAAAAAATTGAGATAATTTACTTTAGTTAGGATTCATTAAATAAACAATTCTTTTTCTTAATAATAAGTCTAAAATTAATAATAAATTCATTTCACTATTTTTAAATAATTGTTAGCCGAGTATTGGAATTTTAAATTTTCTTAATTTTTTTTAGTTAGGATTCTTAAAAATGATAATTAATTTCTTCTTTTTTTATTTTATCCTTGGAGCAAATATTCTAGAAATATTAATAAATTAAATTTAACCTTCTTAATAATTTATTTTATATTATTTTTAAATTATTATTAGTCTATTACTTTTTTATTTTCATGGAAACAATAATTATTAAAGTAATAATAAATTTAAATTTAGAATTTTCTTAATTTAGTTAACATAGAACTTTTATTTATTCAGCTTTTTTTAAATAATTATTTTAAAAAAAAATTGGATGCGATACCTAGTGTAAGACTTTATTTCTTTTATATATCTAGATATTATTATTATTATTATTATTATTATTATTATTATTATTGTTGTTGTTGTTGTTGTTGTTGTTGTTGTTGTTGTTGTTGTTGTTGTTGTTGTTATTATTAAAAGTAATGGTGAATAGTACTTAATAAAGCACATAATCTTGATCATTGATTTCAATAATCAGATTTAATTATCCCCTCATTTTAGTTGGATCAAATATGGTCGTTCAAAATCAGTGGCTAAGATGATGTGTTTCATGGGGTGAAGTGCAAAGTATTATGCCCCCTATTTTTCCCAATTATTATTATTATTATCATCATCATCATTTATGTTATTATTATATAGTATATTTTATTGTGTTATATTTTATTTATGTAATATTTAGAAGGGCGAATATGAAAACTAAATACAAGTTAGACACTTAGGTGATAATCTTAGAAGTTATGTACCCTTAGATAAATTGGATTGTCAATTCATAAACAATATGCATTGTTAGGTAATTTAGATTACTTATATATTAAAAATAAGTGAATAGAATAATTTGGCAGCCCCAAGTATTTTTAAGTTTAGATTACGAATAGTCTATAACAATTACTGGTAGGAAAATACCTCATATATTTAAAGCAGTGTTGTAAAACCCGGACTGAACCGGTCGGTCGGATCGATCGGACCGGTATCCGAGGTTAAAATGAGTTTTGGCTCAATAGAGACCCGGACGTGCTTTTGAACCGGATCAAGCCGGTCAAACCCGGTAAAAAATTGGGTTCGATCGGCGAACCAGCGGTTTTTCTTGAGCCAGATGGAAAAAAATCTCCAAATTTAGGCTGCCAAAAAATCAATTTTTTTCCCAAAAAAACTGGTTGGATGCCCTAGCAGCCTTAGTCGCATCTTCCTCTCTTCCACCACGACACGACGAAACTCCTCTAGGAAAAGTGAAAAACGATGATGGCGGCGACCGACTGACTCCAAGACCACTGGTGGCAGTAATATTTTAGACGCAACTTCCCTTTACTTCTCGCCGCGCACGTCCAGGCAGCGTGCGGCCTGGACGCGCGCGTCGGCCAGGCGGCCCCGCGCGGCTTGGACGCGCACGTCTTCCAGGCCGCGCATTCGCCAGGACGACACGCGACCTGGACGCACGCATCGTCCAGGTCGTGCGTTCGCCAGGACTTTTTTTGTTATGAATTTGTGAAAGTTTGTGAACTTTTCTTGACAATTATCTTATAGTTATCTATTAGATTTTAGAACTTATATTTAGTTTCGATATAAATTTTATATTGTGATGTGAACTTATGAATTGTGATAGAAAAATTGTATGTGTTGTATTTTATGTAACATCATATATTTTGAATTGTTAATTTTAACTTTTTATATTATTTTAAATATATTTATGTCAACCGGTTCGACAACATCCAATTCAATTGGCCCGACCAGACCGACCTCATCCGAGGAGTTGTCCAGGTCGATGACTGGTCCGGGTTTTACAACATTGATTTAAAGCATGTGTTTTGCTATGTGAATAAACACTGCCCCCTTGGAAGAATATAAGATACTCACATTATAAGTTTATATTTTAAAAGAAAACATAAATAATTTTCTTTGTATCCCAATCTTTTTATTTTTTCTTCATATCATAACTGATAAAAAAATATTAGAGTAATGAGGCACATGCATTATATTAGATTATGAAGACTATAGTCTATATCACATGGTCCATAAACCTGGAAACACAATTTCTAACCTTTGTTCGAACAACCTTTTTGAAAAAAAAAAAAGATATGAGTATTGATGGGTGGTTAAAAAACTTTATTAATAAAATTTACATATTTAGATATTTCATCTTAGTCAACCTAAAAAAAATGAGATTGGGCCAGTTTGAGCCATTAGTTTTATCATGTTGATTTTGTTGGGCTTGAAAATATCATCTCATGAAAAGTTCAATAAGTTTAAATTAATTAAATCTAATTACATAAGATTTTGACTTGACGAATAAATTAAATGAGTTTAGGATTCTTATTTGATAAAGAGATTGTAGTCACATGAAATAAAAGTAAGTTTTCTCTCTTGGAGGAGGGTATGGCTTAAATATATGAAAAAGTAAAAAAAAAGTTTTTCTCTTGATGTTTGTAGTGGTCGAATGCCAATAAAAAGGAGAGAAATTTATCTCTCTCAGTGGTGAGAATAGAAGAGAAGAAAAAGATGACTTTTTAGAGAGAGGACCGAGGGATTATTCTTGGAGAGCTAAGAATAAAAAATAAAATTAGATTGTGAGTATCTTTGAAAGTTTTTTAATGATGTGATCATATAGAATCACAATAATCAGATGATATCAACATTGTTTTTTATTCAGTATTTTTCAAAGGATTATCTATCGATTTATTTCAATATGAATATTATTTCGAATTTGAGCAAAATTTGAAGGACTTTGTATTTGTTCTTGAAATAATGAAATTGCTTTGTGAGTATTTTCCATCATGTTGCTCAAGAGACAAATGCATAAGTTCTCTTAAAGAAATTGTAAAGGTTATATGAAAGAAATACATACAAGAATAAATCATTTATGACATAGAATTGGTAAATTTGAACTTTTGAGATGAAAATTCTATTGCTAAACATTCACGTGAATTTTAAAATTTAGCAAATCAATTAAAACCAATGAAGATAACTCTTGACAATGAGATGCAATGATTAATGTTCCTAAATTTTTTTATCAAAGCTATGAAAAATCTCGGCGATAACATGAGTGAGAAAAGATTGTAGGTTATGCCGAAGAATTCTTACATTATTCTTATCAAATGTAAAACTCTAAATACTTGTGATGACGGTGTGTTTGGTAAGCAATATAGAGTTCCTTTGGCATCGAGTTCCTAACGGAAAAAGAAACAAGAAAATAGAATGAGTTTGGATGATCTTATTGAGAATAATTAAATGAATGGTACTAAATATTTTGTTACCTTTTATTGATGACGCTTCACTGAAACTATAGATTTATTTTATGATGACAAAATATTAAGTACTTTATTTTTTAGAAGTTTCATGTTAAAATGGAAAAAGAAACGAGAAATAAATTGAAATGACTTCGCAAAGATAATGATGATGTATATATTATATATATATATATATAAGAATTATTGTTTGAAACATGACATCTGGAAATGTGAAAACAATATATGAAAGTCCATAGCATAATGGTGTTGTCGAATAATGAACATAATAACAGATAATAAGAGTCAGATATATGCTTAGGAATTAGGATGACTAAGTTGCCGAAATCAATTTGGAGAGTAGTTGTGAGTATTGTGTGCTATCAATGTTTATCAATTCTTTTAAAATTCAGATACTTCTAAGAAAGTGTATACTTGTAAAAGTATTTCTTATTTCTTACTTGAAGATTTTTGGAGAGCCTTTTCATATGTATCAAAGGAAAAATGATAAAAAATGAATGACAACACTCAAAAGTGTATATTTCTAACTTCTGAAAATGTAGAAATTGAATACTAGTTATGAGATTCAAAGGAGAAGAAAATCATCAAAACCAATGATGTGATATTTCATAAATTTGAAATCTAGAGCAAACTTCTATAAGAGACAAAGTAGTGATCATATACATGTTAAACTTAGGAGTGCTAAGTCAGTAGTGAATGCGATATAGAGGAGACTAAGCTCGGGAAGTAAATGACTTCTCAACTTCACAAATTTATGAGAGAACATCGTTCTTCTCTCAGATATTTCAACTTTTAAATATTTGGTCATTACCGAAATGAAAATGTCAAAGATTAATCTAAGAAAAAATTGAAATCAGATGCATAATCGGGGGTTATAAAAATCAAGTGATGCTTCTTGATGGAGCATCTCCTTGAGCTTAAAAATTTCATCCCATGAAAAATTCAATAGATTTAAATTATCTAAACCTAATTAGATACGATTTTAACTTAATGGCTAACTTAAATAAGATTAGGACTGACTCTGGCCACATGAAATAAAATGGATTATTTCACTTTTGGAGGATGGGATGACTTAGACATGAAAAGAGAAAAAAAATGTTTAGCTTCTCTTGATATTTCTAGCCGTCGACGTCCTAGAAAGTAATGGAATTGATCTCGATGATAGAAGAGAGGCTTTTGAAAAAGAATACAAAGGGGTTCTTCTTGAAGAACAAAATCAGATTAAGTGGATATATGAACGTTTCTTAATACTGTGATTACAGAAAATCAAAGTGATCAAGTGATATGATTCCTACTATTTATTCATTGTTTTTCAAAATATATTTCTTGATTTATTTCCAATAGAAATAATAAATATGCATGTGTATATAGATAAATTAGGATAAGTTTACCTTCTTTTAAAGTAATGAATAAATGAGTTAGTACGAAATCATTACATTACATTTTTCAAAATACATTTCAACCTGAAAATTTTTATTAGGATCGTAGGAAATGGAAACAACGAAAATGGTACATCGTTTGACAGTACATCTATTTCGAAAAATTAAAAAAAAAAACAAACAAATGAAGGCAGTTTATTGTAAAAGAATATAACTAAAATTAAACAATTGAATTTAATTTAGTGACCTCATAAAAAAAATCTACCATATTTAACTCATCGATTGATTAATAAAATAAAAATGGAAAAGCATAACAGCACCGAAGACAGAATTAGGGTTTTGAGCTCTCATTTCTCGCATCTTCCTCTCATGGCTTCCTCCGAGGTGGAGGCCGCTCGCGCTGCGGCGCCTTCCGATGCTCCCACCATGTAAGCATAAGTCCTCTCCCTCCTCCTTTCTCCCGCCCCTCCTCTCTCTCTATCCCCCTCGATCTCGTGTTGATGTGATGGCTTTCTGAGGCTGCGGGGTCCGTCAGCTAAGCGGCTTGATCTATGTGATACCTTTGTTGTTGGATTATTTGTCTCTGGATTCTGTGTTTTGGCTCGTTAATTTGTTTAAAATCGCACCTTGAGCTTCGGTAGCAAGTAAAACAATTGAATCCTTCGATAAATCTGGTGTTAGTTGAGTGAGAATTAGGCTGCTTCTGTTTTAGTTCGTAGATTGTGCAATGCTTCACTCTTACATAATGTATAAAAAATGAATCTAAATAATGTATAAAAATTGGATCTTTCGCAATTTTGTAGTTAGGTATGTGGTGTTTAGAGCATCGTTATATTTTAGCTTGCGTTTCTATTAATTCGGCGACCGTCCGTATTAGTTCTCTACTGTTTTAGTTGAAATTGCGGCCATTGATGTGGGCGATCCTTTTTGTCCTTTTTCTGAAAAATTATAATGATTTTGGAAGAATTAATGGATCAAATGTTTGTTTCCCTGAGTTGAAATTTCTTTGTGAATCTTTTCTCTAACTCAGGTGTCATCAATAGGAAATCCAAGAAATGACATTGAGATATATAGAAAGTTTATTCATTTGTTATTGAAGTAGAAAGCATCATGACTACAATCATATTTTGACTATCTTGGGCTTTCCATTGTCTGTATGTATTGTGATTAAAAATGGTTATTAAATTCTACTATTTGATCGAGATCTCTCTTTCTGACAAAAACATGGCCAATATGAATATTTGATTACTAGGGCGTAATTATACTTTTTTTTACAACGTGTAGTTATAATGGAGCTGTAATTTTGGTATTATCAGTGATTAAGTTACACAGTAGTCTGTGAACTAAGATGGATAGTTTGCTACATGGACATCTACTCACATTGTAAGTTTTGCAGGAAATGCTCATCACTAATGAGATTATGGTATTATTGAAATAATTCAGTGAAACAGGGGAAAAAGTGTATATGAAAATTTCAGCTTATAAAAAGTACAAAAGATGGTGTTCTGCAAGCAGAAAATGGAACCTAAAAAATATAACATATTCATTATTCTGGTGCTACATATTAAATGATCCTATCCTCGTTGTGGCCGCAAACCCAAAATGACTTCTATCTGATTGAGTTTAATTAATACAGGTTCTTCATTTTGATCAAGGCAATAGGAGGTTGTAGAAACTTAATTACAGTAAGATTTTATCATCAGGGTAAAAAAAAAAACTGCAAATGAATACTTTTCATTACATTCCTACCCTTCAAAAAGAAAATCTCTGCATTCCTAGCATTGTGGTTTCTATGATAGAAGCTGAAAATATGAATGACTATGACTATAGAAACGAAAACAAGATAACTTTTATTAGTTGTAAAAGTGCAATAATCTTAAACACAAGCACTACTAGTAACTTGTTCATTTGAGATGGTAGATCTCCATAATAAATTGTTCGTATGGAGTGGACCAAACTCCAATAACAAGATTGATGATAAATTTCTCAAAGGCTGCACACAAAATAGAACCGTCCATGTATTTATAACATGAAGGGTTAGTTACTGCAATTAAATAACATAACTAATAATGGAGAACATGAACATAACTACCCATTAATCAACCCACTATCTTCTTAACTAATAGTAGTGTTATCTTATCAATACCCCCCCCTTTAGTAGTAAAAGTGCAAGAATCTTAAACACAAACACTTCTAATAACTTGTCCATTTGAATGACAAATCTCCATAATAAATAGGCTGCGTTTGGGAACATTATAAATTGTGAAAAAAAGCACAGTTGCTTTTACTCACAGTGCTTTTATCCACAGGACCTCCATCCAACTTTCTGAAAAAGCAACAAAATTAGCTGTGTTTGATAGATTCTGTGATAAAAAGCACTTAAAAAAAATCTCACCAAACACTCATGTGTATAAAAGCTAGTTAAACTTTTATAAAAGCTAGCTCACAAAGCTCTCCCAAACGCACCCATAGTCCGTATGGAGTGGACCAAACTCCAATAGCAAGGTTGATGATAGACTTCTCAAAGGTTGCCACCAAGATAGAACCATCCATGTGTTTATAACATGAAGGGTTAGTTACTAAAACTAAATAACATAACTAATAATGTAGAACATGAACATAACTACTCATTAATGAGCCCACTATCTTTTTAACTAATATAAGTGGTATCTTATCATTCCATCTCTGAATTTCTTTCTGTATTGCAGCTTTGACAAAATTATAAACAAGGAAATTCCTTCGAAGGTGGTTTACGAGGATGAAAAGGTAAATATCAAATAACCACTGTTGAATGAAATTTTAGAATCTTCAAAATATTTTATTCTACATAAATACTGAGTATCTCTAAAGTTTGTTTTTTTTTTCATGATTTTTATGTCTAATATTTGATTGCTCATTTTGGAATATACTGATTGTTTGACAAAGTGATAAACATCTATTCTCGACTTGCCTTTGGTGTTGGTCTAAATATATGTCCTCTGTTTTGGTTTGATTGAGGGGTTTTTTATGATGTTCATCTTAACTTAATTGTGTTCTTATTGGCCATGTTTCAAACGATCTATTTTTGTATGTTGCATCTATTGTTCTTTTCTTGGCCTGATGGCGAGAACTGTTTGGTCGGCGACAAGGTGTGATTGGATTAGCAAGACATCAAGCATAGAGTTCTGGAGGACGTGGAGAAGAAGGGGGACATCAGCAACAGATTATTACTTATATTTGGAAACATTGTCGAGCTATACCTTTCGCGGTTTTGTGGTCAATTTGGTCACATGCAATGGATTTATATTTAGAGGTGAGAGGGGCTATGTGGAAAATGTGATACTAATGGCTTGGCATATTGCGAGACAGTGGAGAGAGGCTAATTTATATATCTGTTGAAATAATGCAATCCAAGCTCTTGACGTGCATTGACGTTTATCAATAAAATTGGCTGATTGCAATTAAGCCAATCATCCTGCCCCTTCTAAAAAAAGAATAACCTTTTTTCTCTTTTTTGGCATTGAATTACACTGTCAAGAATAAATAATTGATTAAATAAATTGTTTTGGGTGGAGGATTGATGAAATAAATTATTGTGGTTGAAGGAGGAGAGATGAAATTTTATTGCAAGGTAGATACACTTATAACTAAATACATGCCACCCGTGTCTAATTTGGAATAGTGTCATAGGTTTCATGTTGATCTGACATTTCTAATTATCACTGCATTGGGTACTAAAATGTTAACTTATATTTGAGTAGTGTTTGTATTAGTTCCACTATCTTATGAAAGTTTCGTTGACCATGTCTTATATTTCTTGGATTCTAGTAGGGATGGAAGCATTGAAAGAAAAGAAGGAACTGGCATTCTAGGGAAGGTTAAATCAGAAAAAACAAATATATTCATCCATCACAATAAAGTGATTTTTAATGTATGGGGTATATTGAATTTGTAGAACACACTTTGTATCCAAATCAAACTTGTAGACTGAGGAACGAACAAGGGTTTCTCTCTGTTGAACTTTTCTTTTAAAGCTCTGTTCCTTCAACTTAGTTTACTTTCTCTCTTATAGTTGATTTATTGTGTGATACGTGAACTTGGTTTAGTGATATTTTTTAAAGGGGTTAACGATGTCTTGATACACCATATATTTTAAAATGTATACCTATTCATGGTGCGGATGTTGGCTGTTTAGAATTGCCTCTGCACTCCCAACTGAATGAATTTTTAGCTTAATTTAGTTTGTTAATCCTTCAAGCATATTCTCATTCCTGGCCATTTATTCTACAGGACAAGAAGTTCTCATATATTTTGTTGGTATTAACCTGTATAACTTTCCAATTAAACAGGTACTTGCTTTTAGAGATATATCTCCCCAGGCTCCTACACACATCATAATCATTCCCAAAGTTAAAGATGGATTGACTGGACTTTCTAAGGTACCTTTCATATCTGTGCTGTCTTTATTTAGTTTGTTGATCTTTCTTATTTCTATGTATGTGCAATAAGAAACTTTACATGAAAAGTGCCATTCTTAACCTTAATGTTTTCATTTGGAGGCTTCTTAAAGTATTATGATGTTTTGGCTGGGTACGTGCATTCTAGATGTTCTAATGCAAGATTCCAAATTGAAGTTGTCAAGTTAATAAGAATTTAATATATTAAAAATACCACCTTATGAAACATATTAACATTATTTTTGTTCTCCATTCACACACTTCGAAGTCGTCAGGGACACTTTGTCATGATGTGTTAACCAGCTAAATAAGCCAAATATGATTTTGGATGTCGACAAGTTCCTCTGGCATATACTAGGAAAGTGTATTATCTTTTAAGTGCGCAATTTTGATAACATTATCTCGTAAAAAAATTGACAAAATCATTTCTCCTGTACTTTTCATAGCATTTGATCTCTTTTTTCATCTTGTGTTACCATAACAAAATTCTAAGACTTCATTAATGTAATACAATGGAATCATGATCTGGTCTTTGATCGCTAGTTTGTAGCATAATGAAAATGGATCTTGTACACTATATGCAAGTATCATAGTCCTTTAGCTCCTGTTTTGTGTGAATTCATTCTTGTTTGGAAGGTTTTCCTTGACCTTTTCAGCAAAAATAATTCATCTCTCCGTTATTGTTACTTTTATTTGTAGGCCTTGTCCTGGATTCTGTCTTGTGATTGTGCAGAAGTACTTTATTTTCCTTTATTATTTTTCCATGATGGTTTCAGGCAGAGGAGAGACATGTTGAGATACTTGGATACCTTCTTTATGTTGCCAAGCTTGTAGCAAAACAGGAAGGACTCGGGGATGGCTTTAGGGTTGTCATCAATGATGGGCCGGAAGGATGTGAGTAGATTTTTCTGTAGTTTGCTGAGAACATCTTTGGTTGTCTATTCTTGTGTTTAATGTTGCATACCCACCTCAGGTCAATCTGTGCATCACCTTCACATCCATCTTCTCGGCGGTCGGCAGATGAACTGGCCCCCTGGCTGATTAGTATATTCCATTACATGCATGATGACTCTAAGATCAGTACAACGGTGATTTTAGAATAAAATGACATTTTGTGACACTGTGATTGGATGGTACTTGCCACTGCAAGAGATGCATTATTTGTGTTCTGTGACTGAATCCTTTGTATGAGGTGAAAACATCCTGTTCATTTGCATCGTGATTGCATCCTTTCTATTTGAGCTGGAAACATCCTTTTCGTATGTACCGCGATTGCATCAGATTAAATTATATGAACACTGAATACGCAGGGCGATCTCAATTGGACTACATCAGGTAGAAGTTCTCTCAATTCTGATCATCTATTGAACTTAGAAAATTGAATCAACTGATGAGAAATTAACTTGACAAGCATAAAGATGTAAACATGGGGCAAAAATTCACAAATTGTTTAGAAGTGTGGCTCGTGGATCCAAGAGATATATTTATTTATTGTTCAAGCTAAAACAAAACTTTAGAAAGTAAGTTTGGCTCGAATGATTAGTAGGCTCGAGTCCTAGATTGAAAACCTGGACGAGTTATACAGTTTTTATTTTTGAAATTATTAATTTGATTAGGGTTACTTTATTTTTTCTGAATTCAGAAAGAGATTTAAATTGTTTAATATCAGATTTATTACTAAAAAATCATTAAACTGTTGCACAATTTTAAAAATGTTAGTATACTACTTTTTTTTTTATATATTTTTTAATTTATGCAATTATTATTTGTCCTTTCATAATAAAATTTATAAAAGAAAAAGAAAATCTAAGGAGAGGTAGGGTTGAGCAATATCCAGGATCACCAATGGTTGGATATACTTGGATTTTTGGTATTTTGATTCAGCCTGATTCTAGTTGAAAAAACAATATCGATAGCCGACCAAGACTAGTATTTTTTTGAGTAGCGAAGGAGGGGCCAGAGGCCCAAGTCCTACATTACAGTGCTTTCTATAGCTGATGCGGCCACATTGTTACCGCATGCTTCTTGGGTTAAGGTTTCTTGTAGTGGTGTTGGGCATATGACTAATCTCGTAAGTCCCGCAATATGTCCCAAAGCATGTTTGGCAAGCCAGTCCGCGTAGTTGTTTCCTTCACGTCTGACATGTTGAACGTCCACCTTCCATTGCCACTTGAGCATCTCTCGAATTTCTTCACATATACCATGTTGCCATCCCTGATCATGTTGATGTTGTATGCATCTTATGGCGTCTATGGAGTCCACTTCGAGGATTAGTCGTTGAGGGCTTTGTTCCCATGCAATCTGTAGGTCAATTTTGATACCCCACAACTCTGCTGACAATGGAGAGGCGATACCGATGTTTATAAACAAATCCTACAACCCATTCTCCTTTTTCATTCCTTAGTAAGTTACCTGCTCCTGCAAGATCTGGATTACCTTTTGCCGCGCCATCTGTGTTGAGTTTTAGGAATCTTGTAGGCGGTTTCTCCCATAATATTCCTCCAACGACTACTTTGTCTTCATTTGCTTGTATTGCATCAGGCATCCACGCTGCCTCCAATTGGAAAGCCCACCTCTTGATGTTTAAACTTGGTTCAATTGGCCACCGAAATGTGTCATCAAAGATGAGGGAGCATCACCATTTCCATATATACCAACAACCTATGGCAAAGATAGTGTTCCAAGAGCTAGATGTTCACAAATTTGGTTGGCCTACCAAGTTATGTTGGATCAATTTTGGAAGTTCCATATTATAAAAGTCTTGGCATAGTTCTTTAGGTAACATCTTATTCCAAATTTCCTTCGAACTTGGACAGTCCCTCAATAGGTGCAACACTATTTCTTTTGCATACATACATCTTAGGCATTGAGAATTATTAGTCATTCCATAATAGGCACGTCGGGAGTTTGTCATCAGTGAGTTGTGGGCACTTCGCCAAAGAAATGATTTAACTCTTTGCTATCATCTCCATTTCCATATTGATTTCCAGGTTTTGCAGTTGACGTCTCTAGGGTGTGCTGCGAAGAGGTCATAGGCTGATCTCAAACTAAAATGTCCATTTAGGTTCGTACGCCAGATAACCTGATCATCTCCTCTGGTTGGTGATGGTGCGCATAATGCAGCTATGCGCTGGAGTGCTTATTGCGGTAAAACTTCTTGGATTAAATCCTAATTCCAATTCCCTTGGTCACCAACAAATTCAACTAGCTTGGCATTGAGTGGTATATCTTGAGATATTGCAATTTCTTTCAAAGGTCCCATTTCCATAAGCCATTGGTCTTCCCAGAACTTGATCTGCTGTCCAGATCTTATTCTCCAACCCACACCGTGTTTTGCTTCTTCCCAAGTTTCGCACATGCTATTCCATAACCTTGAAGCACCATCTTTCTTTTGGAAGTGAGGGATCATAGCGGATGGTTCATCATTCTTGCTCCTCATAGCTTGTGTCCGGAGGTGATCTTTCCTCTCAATTAGTCCCCAACAAAGTTTAGTCAGGTATGCATTGTTAAGCTCTTTAAGATGTTTAATTCCTAGACCTCCTATTTCCAATGGAGACGAGATTTTATTCCAAGCTATTGTGTGTAATCTCCTTTGATCGACATCATGCCCCCATAGGAAGCTTCGATAAAGTTTNTAGAAGATGTGAGACCTTAGGGCCATTCCTTCCAAGTTGAACGGACTTCCATATACAGTTTTGGACTCTTTCTTTCATTAGGTGCCCAAGTATTTCAATACATAGGACAAACATGTACGGAGAAAACGAGCATCCTTGTCTCATGCCCCTCTCCATGTTGAAAGCCTTTGTTTGCCCTCCATTCCACAACACTTGCATAGATGCTGATGTTACACATTTCATGATAATTGTTCTTAGGCCATATGGGATATCAAGATCCTGCAAGGTGTCATTTATGAATCCCCATGACAGTGAATCGAATGTTTTATGCAAATCAATTTTGATGGCGACATGGCCTTGTCGACTTCGTGATCGTTTCATAGTATGGATCAGTTCTTGTGTTGTTATGATATTATCTTGTATACGTCTTCTTGGCACAAATCACGCTTGGTTGGGTGCAACCCAATTTGGCATATGTTCCTTTAATCTATTAGCGATCACCTTTGCAATAATCTTGTATGTTGTATTACATAAGCTAATTGGCCTGAACTGCATGATGGACTCTGGATTTGCAACTTTTGGAATTAGAACTAGAGGGTGTTGTTATGATCTTCTAGGTTTGCTTTACCTGCAACTGCATTCCTAACTATTTGAATGATTTGCCTTTTAACCAAGTGCTAGTTCTTTTGAAAAGATATTGCTTGATAACCATCTGGACCCGATGCCTTATAAGGGCTCATACATTTGAGTGCATACCAGATTTCTTGCTCAGTAGCTATGTCTCTAGCATGGGTCCTTATCATGTTATCCTCATAGCACCATGTATCCGAGTTAATTCGAAGTCCTTCTATCTAGATTGCTTTTCAATGATGACTTTTGTGTGATAGAATCTAGTGTTCTTGTCACCAAATTTTATCCAGTCAATCCTGAATTTTTGATACCATATGATTTCTTCTTGAAGTAAGACTTTCTCAAGCTTTCTACTCAGGTTAACCTCAAGATCTGCAAGGAAATTATTATTATCATAATTCTTGGATTGTTGAATGACCCTTAGATGTGCTAGCAACCTCTTCTTCCTGTACGAAATATTACTAAAGGTGGTTTGATTCCACGTAGATACCTTCTATTGAAAATTTTGGAGGCTCTGCTGGATTGCGTTAGCTGCCTTCCCCTCAAGAAACGATTGAAATTTGGGTGTGCGAACCATGCTGCTTGAAAACGAAAGGGCCTCTTTATGAACTTTCTTACTGTGTTGCCATCAAATGCTAATAGGAGCAGATTATGATCAGATTTAATGCATAATAATACACGTACAACTGCATCAGGGAATTAGGTGCACCATCCGACATTTGCAAGTGCTCTGTCCAGCCGCTTGAATACTCTTTGGTAATCTCCTTTTTGGCCTCCTTTCCAAGTAAGCCATGGCCCTGTACTCCCCAAATCAATAAGCCCACAATCGTCCAGGTTCTGTTGGAAGTGAAGTCCATCTACTGGGTTGAAGGGCGCACCTCCATGCTTCTCATTTTCTGTTAGTATGTCATTGTAGTCTCCAATTGCAACCCATGCTCCTTGTCTTGGTAGTGCAAATGCTCTCATATCGTCCCACAATTGGTTTCTAATATTGACGTCTGGGTGCCAATATATTAGTGAAATCCATAAGGTGTTTTGTTGACCCCATCTGGCTTATAGTAATATCTGTTGAGAGCGTATAGTAGTATTTGTTACTGTAATGGTCTCCAGTTTCCAAAGGCACCATATCCCCCTTGAAAAGGCCCTTGCTTCTAGCTTCACATGATTAAAACCATGGAAGCTGCGAATCACCCTATTAGCTTTTGCACCACTAATTCTGGGTTAAAAAATAACAACCATATCTACTTTCTCCTCCCTTAAGTATTCCCTTAAGGTTCTCCTGAAATTGGGGCTTCCTGCGCCTCGACAGTTCCATGTTAGTAGCCGCATAAATAATATCAGTAATTATTGAGAGCACTGCATTATACACAGTGAAACGAGCTTGCCTTGCCCTCTCCATTCGTTTCTACTTGTATGTTGATCCATAATTTTCCTTTGTTGTTGTTAGTGGTTGGCGTTGTGCATATTGTCATACCATCTATGCTGCCAGTTTCCATACTGCTATCTTGTACCATCGGCCGGGCCCACCTATGCCCGTTGATGGCAGTTGAAGAGGCTTGTTTTGGCCAACGTTGTACATCATGTCTCTCTCACTAGGTGCTGCAGGAGATTTGGCACCCCTGACGGTGTTATCCATGCTTTTTGTGATGATTTTAGATGTTGCT
This sequence comes from Pontederia paniculata, assembly GCA_001647135.1. Lineage (NCBI taxonomy): Eukaryota > Viridiplantae > Streptophyta > Magnoliopsida > Commelinales > Pontederiaceae > Pontederia > Pontederia paniculata. Next base: position 1,408 of record LTAE01004546.1, on the reverse strand, counting down.
AAAGCTACTTTGGAAGGTGCTAAAGTTGTTTGGGGACTGTCAAGGCACCTTCCTTTCCAATGTTGTCAGGGGCACATTAAATAATTAGTACTATGTTTAGCAGTTGTTACCTTGTTGCTCACTTCATACTGTTTGTGGGTTTCGAAATGATCCTCCTTACTGACTTTATATCTCTTGGGGTTCGTAACTGTTGACATAACATTTTTCCCTTTGTCTCTACTGAGCTGCTTTTTGCATTGTACCTATGACCATGTGTTATTTTTGCCTTGTTTCCTGTGCCTCCTTAGGAATCCTCCTTCTCCATGCAACCTTTCTTCTCCGACTCCGACTGGTCTCTGGCAGGGTGGGTTCTAGTGCATGATTCCTTTCTGTGACACATTTGACCACATTCAAAACATATTATGCCAAATCCCTCGTACTCAACATTGTAGGACTGCTCGACAACTTCAATAACTGATCTAATGGGTTTGCTAAGGTTGAGCTCTAGGCATATGCGTGCAAAGTTACCCTTGAGGCCTCTTGTTGTGAAGTGGTCGATCTTGACTGGCTTGCCTAAGCTCCAACCAATGCGGTTGAGCACCTTTTTTTTTGTGCAGCTCCATTGGAATACCATGTATCCTTACCCATGTAGTTACCGTATCCACAGTTGCCGCTTTCAGATTAAACCCTGGTTGCCATTCACAAACAGCTATGTAATGCTTCTGAAACATCCACGACCGTCCCGTTAGTGCCCACTCCTTATCATCTTCATTTCCAAACTTGATGATAAAATAACCATTCAAGATGTCTATTACTGTGATAGCTCCATTGAGACCCCACATAAGCTCGAGGCATTGACGGAGGAGTGCAATTTACAGTCTGCATCCTAGCACTTTGATGATAAGTGCATCTCTCCATTTTGCATTGAACGCATGTAGTTCCTCCTCGGTGATCAAGATTTTTGGGATGCTTTTGTGGAATCTAGGATCCCGAGATTGTTTTGATGATCACAAATTTGTAAGGGAACTTAGTTTGAACTAATAAACTTGGTGAGCTGATTTCTGAAACATGATATTCAAGCTCAGAATATGAAAGGTCGACCAAAGCTAAAGGAACGGACGACCTATGCACACAAGATACATATCAGAGGAACTCTATGTGTGCAGTGGTCATCCTAAGCATATGAGGTGGTCGACCAATATTGGAGGAAAATGCATGTGAAGAGGAGACAAAGGCTGAACGGTCGACCATAGATATAAAGAGGACGACCGAAGAGAAGGGCTTAACAGGAGAGGTCGCCCAATGATGAGTAGTGGGTGACCGAAGGTATCACCCTTATAACCAAAGGATGGAGAACGAGCGGTCCAAGGATAAATGGACGCCCAATGAAGATTTAGTCGAAGAAGGGTCTTGGCTAAGCAGATGAGAG
>LTAE01004545.1:0-31930 GCA_001647135.1 Pontederia paniculata | reverse complement strand
ACTTACAAATTTGTGATCATTCAAAACATTCTCGGGATCCTAGATTCAATATATATTACAAAAAGGTGAAGTACGACTCTAGTTCTTGTATGTTGATGATATGCTTAGTGCTAATAGAAACATATTAAATGTTCGAGCTTTAAAGAAACTTCTTAGTGCAAAATTTGACATGAAGTATCTTGGTGTAGCTTAGAAAATTTTGGAGATGGAGATAGTCATGGATCACACAGAAGGTAAACTTTTTTTTCTCTTAGAAAAGTTATATTCAGAAGATTTTATTCAGATTCGGAATGACTTCAGCGAAGTCCTTGAGCACCCGTTAGCTTCAAATGCACATCATTCCATGAGTTTTGCACCTCTATCTAATATAGAGAAGTAACATATATCGTGTTTTCTTATGCTAGTGCATGTGCAAGCTTAATGTATGCTATAGTGTGTACGATTCCTGACATTGCACATGCACTTAGTGTTGTCAGCGGATTCATGAGCAATATAGGGAAAGACCATTTGCAAGCAGTGAAGCACATTATTTGCTGTAGGAGAGGAACATTTGATATTTGTAACATTTATATAAGAACATTGGTCATGTTACCCCAACGCAGCAACAACCCAATTGACACGGATCAAGGTGAATCAAACCCATACTGAACGATCGACACAAACGCATATGAACCAAAGGCGGGTCGCATCTAGCTCGAAAACAAATCATGTCCTTCATAACACGGGTTGTGTTCCCTTGATTAGAAAAAGTTTATTATTGAATGATTATTATATGTGATGTATTAATTGTTGCATGAAGTATTGACATAGATTTGCATGATAATAAGAATAAAAGAAAAGATTGTTGCATGTGATTGAATCAGACATGAAGAGGATGATTTGATTTCCGGTGAATGGAACCCCATACTTGGGGTAATTGGACTCCTTCGGGAGTAATAGACTTCTTCGAGGCTAATTGGACTCCTTCGAGAGTAATTGAATTTCTTCGGGGATAATTGGACTCCTTCGAAGGTATTTGGATTCCTTCAAGAACAATTGAGTCTCTTCCGAGACAATGGATTAAAAGATTTCCTTGGAGAACAACTATTACTGATTATTGAATTTTAGGCCTAACTAGCTTTTAAGGGATCTAGATAAAACCAGTGACCTTCATGATTAAAGACTCATAAATTGATTGATTATTATAATTGAACTTGGGACAATAGTAAAATGAGAAATTGGCAACGGATCCTAAGTAAAATATTTGAATTGAGTTTGACACTATCAAATAAAGAATATTGGGCATTGTGTCATAACAATGTAATTGGAGTTCTTGCAATTGAATTAATTGCTGATATTATTATAATAAAAATAAGGTAATGGAAATGTGATATTATTATAACAAAAAAATAAGGTAATGGAAAGGTGAGAGGGTAAAAGTAAAATAGATATGTTATGGTAAAATAATGACATTGATGCTCTACATGTCTTTACATATGATTTTCATATTATTTCCTTTACACGTTGAGTTTTATAGCTCATGAAATATCATTTTCCCTCCTTTTGATCTGCAGACGAGGAAGATAATGATGAATAAATGGTGACATCAGTGATGCATGTGTTCGTGATATGAAAATTTGCACATGATAAAAATATAGCTTTAGTCAAATTAGTCTATATTGAGTTTTAATAGTTCAATCTTTTCATTATTGGAGCAATATAATATATTATAATATTTGGCTAGACTATTTTATTGAATTTTATTTTGAAATTATTGCTTTCGTATATTGTTGATAAGTCTTTTGATCAAAATCAAGTCAAAGTAGTATTGTCGTAGCATCTTCAAATTTATATTTTGACTCATGGCGGGATGTGAATTTGAGGACATAATAAAAGCATGAAACATAAATTTAGGGAATCATTTAATTGTTTAAGGAACGAAAACATACAAGTATATAATTTTGCATATAAATATATTTAAGATGAGTCTATCTAAAAAATGAACACCCAATATGAAAAGTGACGGTTACATTTAAAAAAAGAAAGAAAAAAATTAGGACGTGTTTCGTTCAAGAAATATTTCCATGTTGTCTTCTTTTTAACTTTTAAAAACCATATTCGTTTTTAGAATTTCATTTTTTTAGAAAATAGAAAAACATTATTATCGAAAATAAAAATATGACATGAATTTGACGTCAAATTTTCTTTATTTGTTTTTAGAAAATAAAAACAGCAAAATGTGTTCAATTTTATAACAAAGAGAAATAAAATCAATAGATAGGAAAGAGAAAGTAATAAAAAATAGAGAAAATATTGTATAATAGAAAATAACAAAGAAAATCATTGAGAGAAAAAATGATGATATACGAAAGAGGTGGGAGACAAAGCAGAAAAAGAGGATGGGTGAAACGAGGAAATAAGAAAGATGAGAAAATGAAAAATAAGACAAATGAATATAAAATGAGAAAATATGAAAGAGAGAAATAAAGTGATGAAATAAGAAAGAGATAGAAAAATATATTGTAATAAGAAAGAAGAAAAAAAGTAGGAGGTAAAATAGAAGGTTTATTTTTATTTTTCTCTCTTGAAGCATCGTGAAATTTTAAATTTATCTTTAAATTATAAAATCGAGCAGAAGTAGGTTTAAATTTTTTTCGATTGGCCAGTTTTATCCATTCGTCTGATTTTAAATTTACTCAAATTATTTTAATTTATTAAATTACCCATTTATCCTCCCCTTTTCTCATCTCTCTCCTTTCTCTTTTTTTCTCTTCTCTCTCTTCCCTCTCTCTCCTCTCCACGAGCATCGGTGCTGCTCGATTGTGAGTAGCTCATTGGTACGAGCCCGCGTCAGCGCTCATGGAGAGAATAGAGAGAGGAGAAAGAAAGAGAGATGAGAGATGATGGAGTAATTTTTTAATTAGGAGGATAAATTGGTAGTTTAATAAATTAAAATAATTTGAGTAAATTCAAAATCAAACAATTTGATAAAATTGATTAATCGAAAAAAGTTTAAATGAAAATAATCCTAAAAAGAAAAGAGAGAAAATGAGAAGATAAAAGAGAGATCACGTAAGAACAAAGGTAAAGTGTTCAAATATTGCGATTTAATCTAACTCGATTCAACTCGATCAATTTTGGTCGAGTCAATTGGATCAAATTGATGAAAAATAGGTTGATCTAATTGTGATCGGATCAGATCAAATCAGAGCTATCTAAATTATTATTTTTCATATTTGTTATATTTTTAAATTATTGTTTATATTTAATATTAATTATTCTTTAAAAAGCAAGGAACACATTTTAAAGCATTTAATATAATTTTCAAAGATAAAAGTTTTTATTTAGTTCAAAGTAATCTAAAACTTTCACATAAATCAAATTGTTTTAATGTTAATAAAAATAATTAAAAAAATTGGGGCATGAAGACAGATTGGGTTGACTAGTTTGAAAATTTAAAACTTATATCTCATTCATTAATAATTAAATTATAATTGAATTAATTCATATTCGACTCGATTAGTGATTTGAATCGATCCATTTGATAATGAATCGATTGAGGGGTCTAGTTAATCGTGTAAATCCATCTTGGTGAAGAACTTTGAGTGAAGAGATAAAATACGAGACATAATGAAGAAATAAAAAAGAGGAGAAGGAAAATGAGGAAATAAGAAAAGAAAGTGAGAAAATAATAGAGTAGAGGGGAAGTGAAGAGATAAAAATAAGGAAAAGAGAGTGTGAGGAATAAAAGAGGAGAGAGAAATTGTTGAAATTAAAAAAGAGACGGAAAATAAGAACGAGGAGAAAGAAAATAAAGAAATAACAAAAAGATAAAGAAAGTGAGTAACAATAAATAGACGATATAAAAATAAAATATAAGAGAGATAGAAAGTAAGGTAACGAGAAGGATGCAAGAAATTAAGAAAACGTTAGGTAATAAATTGAGGGAGAAAATGAGGAGATAAGAAAGATGAGATTGGTGAAGTAAGACAAAAGAGAAAGAAAGATACGTGATGAAATAAAAAAGAAAATAAGTGTGTAAATACACTTTTAGTAAATTGATGTGATATTTCTTCGCTTCATTGTAGTTTTTTTTCTCTTCTTGAATAAAAATTGTTTGAGCAAATTTGTTTCTAAATATTTATTGTTGATTTTATGTCTCAATACAAAATCATCCTATCGTATTATAATTAACTTATTTTAAAATGCTCTCTGTATAGATAAGGCCTATTCGTAAAGTCAAAATCATTTTGGAGCTCTATGTTCTTTAAAAAGGTGTTCGTTCAACGTCCGCATAAGACCCCGCTTCAGGTCCCTCGAAGGATTCTATTGTCCAAACTCTCCAAAAAAAATAAATAGTCTAAATGTCCTGTCTTAGTTAAAGATCCGTGATATGTGATATCTAAAATTATTAAAACCGAAAAAAATATATGTTATTAATTTACAATTTAGAATGACAAATCGGGCCTTTTTATCACACGTTAGATACGCGGGTGTCACTCATAGGCCGACCCAGAAGCTCCGAATGGGCTGCACAACGTGCGGTTCAATGTACAGGCCAAGAACAACTGGATCATCAGCCTTATGCGCGAGTACAGCCCAGTAGGCCTCAGCCTGCTCGAATGCAGAGCGTTACGAGTGGAACTCCCATCGACCTTTGTTGGGCTGTGCAAGTTTATAAATTTGTGGAACACTAAATAGGCACCTCAATTATTGTCATATTCTGCTTTCTAAACTTTAATATTCTTGTGGTCATCATCTTAATACCAAAAGTATTAAACTTTCGTTAATCAAGTTAGGTTGATATAATTAGTTAACAAAGTTATCTCGTATGGATGTAGAGAGCTAATAGCTTCGAATATGATCTTTGAAATTTTCAATTTTACTAAAGGAGTCGAAGAAAAAATATGTCTAATTATGATGGGTGAAAATGAACACCTCAATATTCAAGAGTGTAACATTTGATTATTTTATTTATTTCAAATTTATGATTTATTATGATAAATAGAATTTTTAATTAATTGTTTTGAATTGAACTTGAGAAATTAGTTGAGTGAAAACAAACTGTTTCTCATTGGTCATTGATGTTCAATATATCGATCTTTTAGCCAAAGTAATTTACCGAATTAATATTTCACTGACTTATAAGATCAGATCCATTATAAGTAACAAATTCGAGTAAGCTCAATGCCTTATAATAACATAATGTAAATTAAAACAATTAATTCTTAACGAAAATAAATTAAGACAATTAACTGTTTCTTTTTCCTCTCTCAAATTTAATAATTTTTGGTGCAGATGTTGCTGCGTGTCTGCAAAGTCTACGGTCAACCGCATCGACCGTAGGCTAAATTAATGTCTTCTGACTCAAATGCAGAGCAGACTCAGTGATCTGATGATGCTATTTTAGTACGGGAATCACTGCTCACCACTCAAAAAGTCCATCAGGAAGAGAGAGAGAGAGAGAGAGAGAGAGAGAGAGAGAGAGATGCATGTGTATATGCAATGCAATTGCATGAAAATAAGTAATTATGAGTGCTACCTGCGGCTGCATGCAATTTATTTGTTGTTGGATGGTGCATTAATATTATATATTTGTTCAGGGTTTCTTGTGAATTAATTATTGCATGCAGTGGCCGGCCGGCCATTGAAAAATAGATCGAGTAGACGAGGACGATTTGATAATGATAATAATTGGATGAAGATTTCATGTAAGTAGATTCTGAGAGCATGTAAGGAGTTGAAGTTAAAATATGTATCAGTATAACCATTGTTACCTCTTGACTTAATTAAACAATTAAAATAATCTTCAGTGATTATGATGGAAATACTGCATTAAAAGTATAAGACACCATACTGAATGGTTTAATTATCTTGAATTAATATCAGATAAAAAGGTTCAATCTAAACCAATCCTCAAGCAAATTAAAATAAGACGCATACAAGCTCCCTAAACCAACTAAATTAATATTCACAAATTCTGAGTTCCAACTAAATAAATATAACAAGACTCACATTTAAAAATAGATGACCTAAGTTAAAGATAGCCAGCCTATATCGCATTCGAAATGGTCCACGGAACTAGAAAACTCATCAAGAAATTGAGCAACATGGCCCACATTTGATCGAACACGATGGTCTTGTCTTGATCAAGAGAAATATTCAATTTAATAATACTACAAATAAGTAACTTTTAAAGATCTAATATTGACTATATCAAACTAATCAAAGTTAATCAAAGGAAAGATTCAACATAAAAAATATGGAAGTTCATAAATCTCATAATAAAATACTAACTCAAAAGAATAATGAGCTTCAACAATTCTTCCATTAATACATAACTACTCTATTATGCATGACATACATGAAAGAGTAAACCTTAAATTTGTTATTTGGAAGAAAAATAAAATAAATTAACTAAATAACTTTATTGTAGAAGATGCTTGTAATAATCTCACTTGAGTAGAACAACGACGTAGCCTTCAGAGTCCATCGGGCTTCTTGACTCTCGTCAAGATCTTTCCCAAATTAAATCAAGTTGGCATTTAACCAACTAAAGCTCAAAACCCACTTGATGCCTTAATATAAATATCCAAAATTCTTTTGACAACACTTTTTCTTCCCATCTCTCTCTCTCTCTCTCTCTCTCTCTCTCTCTCTCTCTCTCTCTCTCTCTCTCTCTCTCCACCAAGGAAACACACAAATGCTATGGTTTTAAGGAGTTCTTCACCATCGTTGGAACTCAAAATGGATTTGGAGAGGAACAAGGAGCTCTAGAGCAAGAAGAGGAGCTTGATGGAACATCAAGTTGGGAACAAATAAGGGCAAAACACCAAAGAAGTAGAAGAACCAAGAGAAAATAGCCTAAGATATGTAGAAAGGACGCGAGCCTTCATTTTTTATCTTGTTGAGATTTAAGACTATTAGAACAACTAGTTCTTGTAAATTAAAGATGAAGGTGGTGACAAGGATGACATGCTTGATGAGTGTTCATGTGTGTTTAATCATGTTATGAGCTTTATGATGGACTAATTGATAATGTTATGACACTTTGCAAGCGTAATTAGTTTATCTTGTGATTTTTCAATGTACGAGCCTTAAAATGTATTATATGAACATTAGATTGGAACCCTAAGTTATATATGTATAGTTCTATATTTCTACAATGAAAATATATTGTATGAGAGAATGCTTTAGAATGAAAATGTCGTATATATGTGAAAAGTTTCATGTTCAAGATGGAATCATATTTGAATTGGAGAAAAACACCATCTCACATTATCTCACTATGATTGAGGCATGCTCGACCATAGAGGTCATAGCAAATTTCATGCACAGCAAACCCTAGAATACTAGTTCGACTTATAACGCATCAGAAGGAACCTGCTATGGTCATAGCGGGAGCTACTAACCATTAGGGCTATGGGGCCACAAGCTCGACCAATCACAACTATCTATGTCTTATAATTAATATATTTTAATTGATTTATTTCATTTCATGTTGTATGCTTAATGCTTAAATTTATATTTCCAATGAAACATGAACATAGAATGTTATGTATTATGTTCTTGTCATTGAAAATCTTGCTTGGTGATTATTATTCACCTAGACATCAAAATGTAAATTGTAATAGTTAGGATACAAGAAGCAAGATTATTTACTATATTTATTGTATCGTAAAGAAGATGAAATATTAAAAAAAAATAGTCTTGGCATATTAATAAAGGGGAAGATAGTCTTTGACACTTCCAAATAAGAGCATTCATTAGATATATTGGTTGTACTTTAAAAAATGAACCTCAAAGAGGGTTGACTTAGCTGGCTGAAGAAGAATTGATGTTACCCAAGATTTTTCAATGTATAGATAAGAATTAGTTATAAAATAAGGTAAAAATAATCTAAATTATCATATGGCTAAGATATAAAGAATGATGGAAATTGACATAATATATTTTGACACTAATATGTTTCATTTTTTACATGCTTGATCTAATATCAAATGTCAATTCCATAAGGTATTTTTTATTGAATATCAAATATCGAACAAGGCAATTCACAATTAAGAACAAGTATCCTTTGTCATGGTGATTTGTTTAACAAACTATCATCAACTTTAGTGTTCTAAGAAATTGATCTTTGAAGTAATATAAATTAACGGTTACTGAACTAGATGTACCAAAAATCATTTTTTGGTCAAGGTATGAATATTACCTCATTATTTTGGGACTAAGGAATTCCCTTAATGCATTTATGGATCTTATGAATAGGATATTTAGACTATTTGGGTAAAATTTTTAGTATATTTGTTAATGACATTGTAATTTATTCATCAAATCTTTAAGAACATAAAAACTGCTTGAAAATTGTGTTAGAGACACTAAGGAGTCATAAGTTATATGCTAAATGTGAATTTTCATTGAAGGAAATTATGTTATCATACACATTATGTCAAAAGATGACATTTCGGTGGATCCAAATAAGGTAAAGACCATTATCAACTAGAATAGGCCATGGACCCTATGAAGATTTATAGTTTTTGTAAGATTGGCTAGATATTACTGAAGGTTCATTTAAAACTTTTCAAAAGTGGCATCTCCTTTGACTTACCTGAGAATAAAAAAATTTAAGTTTAACTAGACATCCAAATGTGAAGCAAATTTCATGAAATTAAAGAAGAGATAAAAGCACAACTGTGCTTACATCCCTTAGGGAAGTGGATAATTTATCATATATAGTGAGCACGTGGTGTCGATCTTGGTTGTGTGCTTTTGCACATGGAGAGCTAGTGACCTATGCATTAGACAACTAAGAAGAATAAAGTTAATTATCTAAGTCATAATTTAGGGTTAGCAACAATTTTATTTATTTTAAAGAGTGATGTCATTACTTGTATAAAGAGAAATTTGAAGTGTTCATAGATCACAAAATTTTGAAGTATGTGTCACATAAAGATAGTTTAGATTTCTCAAGAATTATGTGTTGTTATTATGTTTTAATCGGGAAAGGATAATAAATAGGAATGAGAATGATCACTTGATTGTTTAAGAATTCACAAAATAATTTTTTTAAGAGCATAGTTTAATGGAATCCAACTCCTATGGAAGAAAAGGTGATTATTTATGGAACACCATATGATCTAATCAAGCTTACTTAATTGATAAATATAATCATTGAAGTACAAAGGAAAGATTTGAAGTATGATTATATTATTTCTTTATGCGACAACAAAACTATAAATCTCACCTCATGCAAAGATGGTGCTATACGACTCAAAGATCATTTATGGATCCCAAAAAATAAGACTTTAAGAAGAGCGATATTGGATGAGTGTCACAAATATAATTTTATTATCCATCCCGGAAACACAAAGATTAAATACTTCCAAAGAAGGTTTTTGTGTAAAGACATGAAAAGATGATTGTCAATTATGTGTCAAAATGTTTGTTCGCCAATAAATTTATATTAAACACCAAAAGTCATCCAGTTTGATCAACCTCTAAAATTATCGTAATGAATATAATAAAGTCTGATAATGGACTTTGTAACAGGTTTATCCTGAACCAAGAATGGAAGTAATTCAACATGAGTAATTATAGATATATCGACTAAATCAACTCATTTTCTACCTATGAAAGCAAGACAACCTATAGATAGTTTGATGAACTTATATGTTATTCATAGGATTCCCACATCATAAAAGAGATACAAGGTTTACCACAAAATTTTGAAGGGTTTGCAAGATGTTTTTGGAACAAAATTAAATTTAGCATGACTTTTCATTCATAAACCGATGTATAAAGTGGAAGAACAATCCAAACACTTGAGAACATTTTAAGAGCTTATTTTTTTATTATATAGGATTTAGAATGATCACTTATAATTAATAGAGTTTGCATATAATAGTAATTACCATGCAACTATTAAGATGCCTCAGTTTGAGGTTTATTTATGAAAGACTTTATAGATGACTTCTTGAGCAATAATTCAAGACGCTTAAACAAAGTTGACTTCTTGAGCAATAATTCATCTTCTTGTTGGGCGACAGTAAAAAAAGATGACTTCTTGAGCAATAATTGGTATAAGATTGTTCAAACAAAGTGAACTTGATCAAGAAGAGAATGCTAGAGGCACAAAGTAAACAAAAAAACTATGCCGACCAAAGTTGAAATGAACAAATTTATAGTTGGTTATGTTGAAGAATTCAAAAATAAAAAAGGTAATGAGTTTAACAAAGAAAGGTAAATTGAGCTTAAGATGTATTGGACCTTTTAAAATTTTTAAAAACATGAATGAAACGACGTATAAGTTGGCGTTGACACCCTCTTATGCAAGAATTTATGATGTGTTTTATATGTCAATGCTTCAAAAAGATCATCATGATAATATTAATGTTCTAAGAATTGAAGGATCAAAATTCATGACTTACGAGGAACAACTAAAAAGATATTATAGCACAAAAATATTTTAGTAATAAAGTGGCATCATGTTTAAAGCGGTATGAAAGCACTGGTACAGTAAGGGATCTACTTGGAATCTTGAAGAATTTTGAGTAGTTACTTTATGATTATGAAAATTTTATTTTAAAAGGAGGGTTGGCGACAAAAGGTAAATCCCTAATTAGATCAACTGGCACTAACTAAAACACAAGACCCACTTAAAGCTCGTATGATGTCCTAATATAAATACCCAAAACCCTTACACCGACCTTGTTTCTTCCCATGATACTCTCTCCTCCTCCTCGTTAATTCTTGAATCCTTTTGCATCTTAACTAATTTAACAATTAATGTTTATAATCACTCCCAGTGTCTCTAACTATAAAAGTTTCATCTTTATCCCCATTGTTTTTAAAAGAATGATGTTAATTGATCTGTATATTAAATTTATGCAAAAAATATGTAACGTCTTCAGAAGTACACCTTGCTAAGTGGAAGAATATCCTCTTGGAAACATTACAACATCTACATAATACTTTGACTATGGGGTTGATTAGTCGACTAGTCAAGTCTAATATGAATACATAAAAAATTAAAATATGAAACTCTTTTATAAAACGTTGGTCTTAATCATAAATAAATCTTCAACATCTACTAACATATTAAATCGTGACTAGGCATAAATAATAAAATCTTACAACTTAGTAAGATCTAACTAAAGGAGATACCTAAATAATTATCATAACCATGTACAAGCTTTATTTATCACAAGCACAAGTCATCACACATGCCACCAGCGACCATATCTCTACAGATCAACCGCCTACATGATCCAATATAAGGAAGGTGATTTTCCTATGATATATAAGGCAACAAGTAGATATTAAAATTATGATGTCATAAAGCATGGAAATACATAAAGGACATATAATAGGAATTTATATTCAATGGATAATCATTGTGGTATACAATAACATAAAATACTATTGTTTGCATTACTTTCATTCATTACTCTATTTTTTATTGTGTTGTTTTCTTTCAATGTAGTACTCTTATACAATGCTCTAATTCAATATTAACTGTAAAGTGATTAATATTTTTGACTTTTTCATTAATAACTTTGAGTTAACTTTTGCAATGAATTTGAGAGTGCTTGAGCTTTCAAGTACGTCAGAACAATAGGTCAATGGTGGTGCACAAATCAAGACAAGACTCACAAAAAAGGAGGATGCAGGTGAATCATCTTTCTTGCACAGTTATGCAAAAAATTTTGATAGCACGCTAGCAAGTGCACTAGTCGTTAAAGTAATAAAGTGAAAAGTAAATTTGTCGATCCCCGAGGACCATTTAATTCCTAATCTAAATTTATTATGTGAGAAATTAAAAAAATGTTGTGATAAAGATATAAAATTGATGCGTTGTTTCTATCCACGACAACGATGCCAAAAATTTGAATTATTGTCTTTATTACAGCAGCAATGCCAAAAATTTTATGTGTGCTAATAAGACAAAAACAAATGCTAGCAAATGCAACCATATCAAGTAATAGTTCGAGGTGAGTCGAGTTATCATTCCCACGCGAATTAGATGCTAACTAATCTATCTAATCTCACCAACTACTAAGAGATAAAAGAGTTTGAGAAAATAAAGAATAACAAGAAAAAGAAAAGAAAAGGTCTGATGACAACAACCTCTAAATTAGGATGGGATGAGATGAAATTTAAGAGAAATTCGGTTTTGTCCAAGATTTATTAAATTTTAGTTTAGTCAAATCCCTAAATGGATTAGGATCTACTCAAACTTCCTCTCTAGGATGCGTCAACTATCGTAAACCAAATAGACACGATCGTTCCTCTTTAGGATGCCGATCTTATCTACTGAAATTAAGATGTGGAAAAAAATGTATTTCCTAAGTTGTGAAATGTTCTTCTCCAGGATGTTAATCTCACGTATCATACACCTAAATATTCCTCTCTATGATACTATTCAGATATGACATGCAATGCTTGCGACTAAAAAAAATGAAAAATCAAGTTTAGAGGTTTAAAGAGAATTAAGAACTCTCTATTCTTCTCTAAGATGTTAGCAAGGATTCAAAGTTTTAGAGAAATCATAAAATAACATAAACACGATATTGATGTGCATAAAATATCTGGAGAACTAAAATTAATAAAATCAAGAGTCAAACGTGTTTCTCTTACAATATATTCTACTCCAAATAAATAATTTAAAGATTATCATAGGTGTTCAATCTTCGCCATAAAGAAGAAAAACAATAATTAACTAAGGAATAAAAACATATAGTTGATATTTTCCTTCAAAATCTATGCATGCCTCTCTTCTTATCCAACATGAAGCTCTCTTCATGCTTGAGGCTTGAAGTTTTATACTTGCATAAGGCATGTTTCATCATCCAAAATAAAGTTTTCGAGGAGTATTTATATGTGTTCCACAAATAGAAAACATGATAAACTTTAGTTTCTAATAGATAGGACTCAATCCTGGGTCAAATTACTCGAAAAGATAGGGTTAAACGAGTTTAAACGTGAAACTAAGTTTATCCTAAAAAAATATCATGGGTCGTGACAAGGTTGTCACGGCCGTGACTAAAGCAAAATTACATATTTCTCAAACTATCACGGCTCGTGAAAAATCTTTCACGGTCGTGACCAAAGGTAAAAATTAAATATGAGAATGTCACGGGTCATGAAATGGGTGTCACGATCGTGACCGAGACGAAACATTCATATCCAGCATGTCACAGGTCATGAAATAGGTTGTCAGGGGACGTGACATGAGTTTCTTGGATGTGAAAATCAATTTTAGGTTCTTCCTGATCGTGATCGTGTAGTTATGGGCGTAAAAATTGCAACTTTTGTTTATCACGGGCTGTTATATTCAAAGTCACAGACGTTATATTCAACTAGGTACCTTCCTGGACATTATTGCAGCGTTACGGGCCGTGAAATGGGAAAAATCATGTTCTTTTGGTTTGTGACGGTCGTGACTAATCTGTCACGGACCGTGGGGCATACACTTAGGGAGTGATAGTCGCATGTTGAAATTGCAATTTTCGGATCGTTTTAACTCTGATTTGAGTGTCATTTTTTCAATGTATTTCTATCTTTGCCTTTTTGCTCATAGACAATAAAAATCAACAAATTTGATGGTTTTCTAATTTAAAATAAATAATTGCAAATAAGCAACGTAGAATTGAATGAAAAATAAACTAAAAATGATATTAAAAATAGAGAAAAATGGAGGTGCATAGCAATTTGCTATGCACCTGGTGTGGTGCATGATCTGGGCCATTGGTTTAAAAATTAATGGCTCAGATCATATTTAATTTATGATCCAAATTTTTAAATGGACAAGATCTGATCCATTGATTTCTAAACCAATGGTCCAGATCATGCACCGCGTCGGGTGCATAGTAAATTGCTATGCACCCCCATTAACCTCTTAAAAATATGACTAATTTAGACGCATCAAACTTTCCCAATCTTAAAGTCTTGCTTGTCCTCAAGTAAAATTTTAAAGCAATTCGCAAGACTATTCCATCATAACATGTATCTTGCAGACCAATACTTTCCTTGCAGTATATTCCTCTTGCTCCTCACTAGCAATGCACCTTCATCTATCTGCCTGCTTCACATTTCTAATTCATAAATAGTTTAAACAATATCTATCACAACTTATAGAAAGAGTCTATCAAGTTGAAAGAAGAAGTATCACTTGAATTCATACTTTTAAACAATAAGATTACTCACAACTTGCAATTTTTATCAGTTCTAACTTTTAATCAAGGTTGCACAAGGAAGTCCATGTAGCGGGCTTTCGGCTGATGGATTTCAAACCTGACAACATTAGATCACCAGGTTTAAGAGTTCCCTACGGGTGTACTTGCCCGGATATTCTCAAATTTTGAATGAAAAGGTCGAACTAGGTAGTTGAATTAACACTTATGCGCTTCTCCAATTTGTACAAGATGGTCCGTGTAGCAGACTTTCAACTAATAACTCCTAGCCAAATGACCTTAGGGCAACATATGTTAAGACACCCCTCGAACTTATTTGCCCATATTCACCCAGGTTCTGGATAACACTTAGGTACTATTTCAATCCATTTATTCCACTTTTGCATTATTTTCTTTAGAATTTTGTGTATCATTTTTTTTCTTAACAAATTTTCAATTTTGCAATTTTTTTCACACTTTTAGATAAGCTAAGTAAATACTTCAACATTCAATAAAAAAAGTTGTAACTATTATGCCCAAATTCGATAAAGTTGAAAAAGAACTATAGTATAAGGAAACATAACTCTATTCCACGAGATTCAAGAATTTAACACATATACTTGTGATTTACACTTGAAAGAATGATACTTGAATTTCATAGATCATACACGATGACTCTAGAACATATACTTAAGTTAAGTTAGAAGATAAACAAAGGTTATTAAGATGAGAATGATATTTTTTGGAATTTTTCAAAAAAAAATTCAACAAACTAAGCATGGATGCATACAAACGATAACTGAATGAAATGCAACATACTATACAGAAGAAATGAATGAATAGCAAACTCCCCCAAGCTTAGACCGAATGTTATTCTCAGTGTTTAAGCCTCAACAAAGGAGATGATTTTTCGAATTTTTTTTTTGGATGACTCCTAGACTCACAAATTTGCTAAAAAATCTAAGACTCAACTAAAATTCAATGTAATTGAGAGTTGATCTTACTCAAGAAACTAAGAAGGAATTGAAATGTAAATTAAGGAACAATCTCATCGAGAATAAGGATGTGATCATAAACACTCGTCATGATGAAGTATCAATAATTGTGCATAGTGGCGGAGCCAGAATTTTTTTTAGTGGGTTCACTTGTTATTTTAAATAAGAGTAGAATAGTATATAAATGTTTAATCAATGTTCAGTTCATAATCAATATATTGTATATTATTAAAAAAAGTTCATATTATAATATTATTATTAAGTTAAAGTTAAACAATTATTTATTATAGTTCTATCATATCATATATAAGTGATTTGTGTTAGATTAATTAAAAAGATATTTTATCACTAGAAATATAAAATTTAACCTTATTATATAACATTAAGACTAGGAAAAATTGTAATTGATTATGTTAATTAAGGACTATCTAAAATATAATTTATCATATAAAAGCAAATTAATATGAGTGAAAAATATTATATTAAATTTTATTTATTGTATTAAATTTCAAATATAAAGATAAAATGTGCTTTAATTTGAGATAAAATATATTAAAACTAATTATGATTTGATATAATATAATTAATTAATGTTATTTAACTAAAATTATTTTATTAGTGGAAGAATGAAGAGAAATATATTAATGGAGGAAAAAATTAAAATAAAATAACCAGCTCTTAAAAAGTGAATAAAAATCTTGTAAAGCCAAGACTCGAACCTTGAATTAGTTTGATGAGAAGGAACTCTAGCCACTATGCCAATGAAGTAGTTTATATTATATGCATACTTCATATTATTATGGGGGTTGGCCAGGAAATCTTCTTGTTGAGATTGATAAGGCATTTTGTTGATGTTTTGATTCGGGGTTGCCTCCTCCTGCTTAACAGATTTTTCTTTATCTTCTATCTTTGGCTCTGATTGTTGGTTAGACTTTTGTTGCATCATTGACATTGATGATAAGATGTCGTAAGCGTTGTTGAACATGTGGTGTGCAGAAGATGTATCCTGAAAAAAATTCACAACACAAGAAGAAACGTGAAAGTAACCGAAAGATAATAAAAAACAATATCAAAGTAGCTAATGAGAACTATAATAAAAAATTAATTAATTAATCCCGACAATTGTACCAAAATCTTGATGTGTTATTTTTATCTTTGACAACGACGCCAAAAATTTGATGCGTGATAATAGGGCAGATAAAATCGCTAGCATGTGCACTAGTCATATCAAGTAATAGTTCGAGGTGAGTCAAGTTATTGTTCCCACGAGGATTGAATATTAACTAATCTAGTTAGTCCCACCAACTAATAAGAGACAACAAAATTTGAAAAATAAAGAATAACAAGAAAAAGAAAAAAAATGTCTGATGACAACAACCTCTAGATTAGGATGAAATGAAACTTAGAGAAATTCAGTTTTGCCTAAGATTTATTAGATTTTAGTTCAATCAAATCTCTAAGGGTCTGTTTGGTTCAACACTTATGAAGGGGAAGGGAAACTAGGTGAAGGAAATGAAAGAGAATGGAGGTAAAACAATTAACCTTGTTTGGATGATATAACTAAAGGGAAGAGAAGGGAATTATAATTTTTGTTGGACGAATATATCCTAATGTATGTGTTTATAAATTTGAATTACATATGGATAAAATTGGAAGTGTAGTTTAAATATTTCTTTCCCCTCCTTTCCACCTCAATTTGGGGTTGAAAGAAAAATGGACAATTGGAGGGGAAGGGAGGTAAATGGAGGATACATTCCCCTCCATTCCCCTCGGTTAAAAATACAATAATGTATGTGTTTATAAATTTGAATTACATATGGATAAAATTGGAAGTGTAGTTTAAATATTTCTTTCCCCTCCTTTCCACCTCAATTTGGGGTTGAAAGAAAAATGGACAATTGGAGGGGAAGGGAGGTAAATGGAGGATACATTCCCCTCCATTCCCCTCGGTTAAAAATACAACCAAACGAAGTTAATCGATTAACCTCCTTTCTCTTTTCCTCCTTTACCCTCCTTTTACTTCTAACCAAACATGCCCTAAGTGGATTAAGATCTACTCAAAGTATGACTTTCTTTCTTGGATGCATCAACTATCTATACCCTAAAATTAATATGCAGGAAAATGTATCTCTTAAGCTATGAATCGTTCCGCATAAACCACACATCTAAATATTCTTCTCTAAGATGCTATTCAGATGTGACATGCAATACTTGAGACTAACAATTTCAAAGATCAATTTTAGATATTTAAAGAGAATTAAGAACTCGCTATTCTTCTCCAAGATGCTAGTAAGGATTCAAAATATTAAGGAAATCATAAAATAGCATTAAACACAATATTGATGTGCATAGAATATTTAGAGAACTAAATCAATAAAATCAAGAGTTGAACATGTTTCTCTTAAAATAATATTCTACTCCAAACAAATAATTTAAAGATTATAATAAGAGTTCATCTTCCAGAAAGAAGAAGAAGAAGAAGAAGAAGAAGAAGAAGAAGAAGAAGAAGAAGAAGAAGAAGAAGTAACTAATGAGCAAAAACACCTAGATGATCTTCTCCCTCAAAATTTGTGAAGAGCTCTCTTCTTCTCCAACTTGAAGCTCTCTTCGGGCTTGAGGCTTGAAGTTTTAGACTTGCATAAGGAGTGTTGCATCATCCAAAATGAATTCTTCGAGGTGTATTTATATGTGTTCCAAAGATAGAAAGAGTCTTTGCATGATAAACTTCGGTTTCTAGTAGATATAACTCAATGCCGGGTCAAATTCTTCAAAAAGATAGGGTTAAACGGGTTTAAAATGCAGACTGTTTCCAATTCTCAATCCCAAAAAATGCCACGGGCCATGATAGTATTGTCACGGTCATGACTGAAGAAAAAACATATTTCTAAAACTGTCATAGCCCGTGAAAAATCTTTCACATCGTGACCGAAAGTAAAATCATATCTCGAGTTGTCACGGGTCGCGAAATAAGTGTCACGGTCGTGATCAAGACAAAATTTGCATCCACATGTCACGGGGCATGAATTGGGTGTCATAGGCCATGACATGAGTTTCATAGTCATGAAAATCAATTCTAGGATCTTCTTGGTCGTGATCGTCTAGTTATGGGTGTGAAAACTGCACGTTTTATTTGTCACGGGCCGTGATATTCAATGTCATGAACGTGATATTCATATGGGTACCTTCCTAGCCACTACTGCAGCTTTATGAGTCGTGAAATGTGGAAAATTGCAGTTTTTTCTATCGCGAGTCGTGACAGACACTCGAGGGTGATAGTTGCATTTTGAAATTGCATTCTAGACTCGTTTTAATTTTGTTCAGCTAAAAGGTGCACTTGGATAACTTTGCATAAAATTGGTGTTGTCGCAAGGTTTCCACTACTATTTTGAGTTGTTCTTGATGTTCTTCTAAGCTCGATGAATAGATCGGGATAACATCAACAAAGATGATAATAATTGATCTAGGTAGGGCTTGGCCATATTATTCATGAGATCCATGAATGTTGTATAAGTATTTTTAGTCCAAATGACATGAAGGAACTCATAATGCCCATACTTTGGCCTAAAGACAATTTTCAATATATCCTCCTCGACAATACTAAGCTGGGATAGTTACTCCGTAGATTGATCTTCAAGGAAACTACCACTCTAGATAATTGATCAAAGAGATTGGATCCATGAAAAGGGATACTTACTTTTTACTATCACTTTGTTGAACATCCTATAGTTTGTGCACAACCTAACAAAGTTGTCCCTCTTCATAAATAAGACTACTACACTTCAAGGTGAGACACTCGTTTTGATAAATTCTTTGTCGACTAGTTCTTGAATTTTCTTTTGAGTTCTTGCATCTATGTTAGTGCCATGTGATATGGTTCTTTAAAAATTGAGGTTGTCCTTAGAATTAGCTCGATATGAAAATCGATTTCTCTTTTTGATGGTAATCCTAAGATGTCATCCAGAAAGACATCTGGAAAATGTTGGATGATTTCTAGTTGTTGAGGATTTGGTGAAGAACTCAATGTTGATAATATTGATTAAATATCCTCTATAACTTTTCTTGAGAATTTTGTGAGCTTGGATTATTGATACAATCACCTTGTTCTTGTCCGATGGAATGCTTGTGATTGTTAATTGTGGGCCACCATGAAAGTCGATAACTATCTTCTTCTTTTTGCATAATAGTAATGCATCGTGGTACTAATGTGCCCATAGAAATACACCTGTCCACATGGCAAATTATCTCTTGATTACACTAAAACATCTATGCAATGCTCTAACTATGAGATTTTACTAGTCATGCATAATGCAGAATAATACATAAAAAAATCAAAATATAATTTTTTTATAAATGTATTAAATCACATAGTAATGTTCAAGATCTCTTGACATATTAAATAATGATTAGACATAAATTATAAAAGTCTTACAACTTAATAAGATTTAAATAAAGGAGTCGCCTAATTAAGGACTATATCGATGTGCAAGCTTCAATCATCACGAGCACCAGTCACAACACACACCACCAACAATCATAGCTCTGTAGATCAACTATCTACATGATCCAATATAAGGAAGTCTATTCTTTCGTAAACTATAAAACCAACATGTAAGACAATAAGTAGATATGAATCATGATATCATAAAGCATGAAAATATGTAAGTGATATTTAACAAGAATTCTTATTCAATGGAAACACAATCATTGTTCTAAGCAAGAACATACAACGAACTCCTTTCATTACCTTCAATATTCAAATTTGCATTACCTTTCATTTAATACTATGTTTTCGATGTATTGCTTTATTTCTGTGTAATACTCTAATTTCAAACATCTTAATCAATACAATGCTCTAATTATAATGTGACTATTATTTTTTTTATCTTTGACTTATCTCATTAATGACTTTGAAGGTGATTTTGTAATGACTTTAAGAGAGCTCTCATGATCTTTCAGGTGTTAGAACAATAGGTCAATGGCGGTGCAAAACCATGACAAAGGTCCACGAAAGGGGAGGATTATGCAAATCCTCTTTGTTGCACAATTAAAAATATGTTGTACAACAAGATCTAAGTAGCTTTGTTGCAGCTACACCACTAATTTCCAACAATGCAATGATCTCGATATTATGCAATGATTCCTGAAAATCTATATACATGATGACCTTTACTTTTATTAACTATTCCTATTTAGAACCCTTATCTTTGCCCAGCATTAATCCTTATCATAAATATAGGGTTACGAGAAAAAAAATCATCACCTATAGTTCACAAGAAGATAGAAAAAATATGTTATCATAAACCTCATCAACGTGGACCGTGTCAGAGTTGAACATTGACTGTGTTCAATGGCGTGGCTGCGCCAGTCGACGTTGATGTGCACAAACTTTGTTGACATAGGTCGTGTTGGGGGCTAACACAGACCGTGTACTACAAATTACATAGTAAAAGATGTGATATGTTCAATGCATGCTGGGTAACATAGATCGTGTACTAACATCTGATCATCTAGGTAAAATAATAGGAGACACGATCTCTACGTTTAGTGCGACGCGGACCATGTCCAAGATAACAATACCTTGCTTTTGGTTGACACAATGGTATAACCATACAAACTGGATCGTGTCCAATGAAGATGTGGTTCGTGTTCGGTCATTCATGATCGCGACTTCTCTATTTTTCTACGATCAAATCTAGGTTTTCATATAACACTATTTATATAGTCATATTTGAATCAAGATAAAATATAAGGATCTAATAAACAGAAAGAATTATGTACAATCACATGAACTATTATACTTAATAGATCAAAACTAGAACCACACCATGCATTAATGTAATAAGAGAGTCAATATAGAAGAGATCCACCTAGGAACATACCCTTTGATTCATTCCTTCTTCTCCTTTTCGTTCCTTTGTAATCATGCTATCATCAATCTCTTTCAACTTCTCCTAGCATCGTTTTAATATGAGAACCCAAAAGAAAGACTTGAAAGAGAGAGAATAATTCTATGTGATTGTTCGGAGGATGTAAATAATGACTTTTGAGATTTTTATTTTATAATTAGTGGGTTTATATAAGGGATCTTAAGATTTTTGGAGTAAGTGAAAATAAAATAAAATTTCAATGTCCAATCTAGCTTGAACTTTTATTTCTAATAGCATCAATATGGCTTGCGTCCAACATGGACACAAATCATTTTGTGATCTCTATTGATTTAGACATTACAAGATTATTTATTCTATTGCTACTCATATCACATTATTTAAGTTTGGACTTAAAAGATAGAATAATAATTTTATTATTATTGTTCCCTTATTTTATTATTATTTCTTGATTTTTATGATCAAAGTTGTAAATTGGAATATTGATTAGATAAATACCTATATTATGTTATGAAAGTTTATTTGTGCAAAGTATTTTAATTGATAATATTTTTATTGTTTTTTATAATTAATAAATGTTATATTGTTATTGCTTTCGGCTGATTGAGAAAACTTTATTTTGCAAGATACTTTTTGCACAATTAAGGAGGATACTTGATTTTAGTGGAATTCAAATTTGAAGATTAGTGCGTATGAGATTATAATTTGATTAGTAATGTTTTAATATCTGATTATGAGAACAAAACAGAAAGCCAGCCATCTGCGATCAATAAAACGATTTAATAATGCAATTATCTAAATTTGGAAGCTTACAAGTCATTAACGGAATCCAAAATGATTCTTTTTCATGGGTTTAGTATCACATTGAGATACCTCGACTTGATGATGAAGAGGTTCCCTAATTTTGGTACTTGTGTATTATTTAGTTTTCAATTTACCTTCCTTTTGTATTAGACCTTGTGCCTTTGGAGAAAATAGTGCTGAGAGTAAATTTAGTTATTAGTAGAAAAATAGTTAATCATTTTTTCATGTCCTTATTAAGAGAAAATTTGGAAAAATTAAAACGATGGAGTTACACAAATTTTGATAATCCTTCTTACTTGTGTTATGTTTTTTGAAATACTAACACAATTTTAAAATTTTACCTCGACTAATTTGTATCAAGTTGGATTACATATCTAATTATAACGAATGAAATCTCCATATAAAAACCTCAAATTCAAACTACTTTTAAGCCAGAAGAAAAGCTATTGTATTTGTCATAGAAAAGAGTTGCCTTAATTAGAAGAAATAGTGATAAGTTTGTGAGTATTAGTTTAGTTTATTTGAGAAATGTTAAAAGAATTTTTCTTTCTGATCAAGACGAAACTAATTAGCTTATTTTGTTCATGTCATTATATAACATAGAAACCACTCACGCTAAAGAAAAAAATATTGGTAAAAACGAGTGTAAGGAAAAAACTTAAAAATTTAAAATAATCTGATCCAATACAAGAAATTAGATTTTAACATCCTAATTTTAAAAGAAATAATCAATGAAATTCAAACTAATTAACATTATTCAGAAATATATTCCTGAATTAACATATAAATTATGTGAAATTCAAATAATGATTATAAAACATAATTTTCTTGGCAACTTATAGAATAAAATGTTACTCAATGTTATATTTTTATAAAATTAATAAAATATAGGATGTTGAATTGAGCCCCCCTCCCCCCAAAAAAAAATACAGTTACAAATCATAAAAAAGTTTTAGATATAACCCAAAAGAGAAAAAAAAAAAGATTATTGCACAAGATGAGGAAGACGAAAAAGTGTATAAATTATTTAATTATTCCCTCAAACTTTTTTGTTTCAAATATCACTGTCTCAAGTTACCATCATGTATACAGTGCCAAAATTAGTAAATAACCTAAAATAATTAAGAAAAAAATAAAGTAGTAAAGGAATAAATCATATGTTCCTCCACTTACCATTTAAATTGGGAAAATACGAATCCAACCTAAAATATTTTAATTTATCATCCTTGCATTTGTTATATAAAAATTCATTTTGTCATATCTTTATTATCTAACTAATGAAATTTAAATTTTTTATTATTAGAAAGCTATTTATAGGTCCGTGTACAGAGCAAGACAAGCATCGGCATCTGGTCCACGCAAACCATCTCCTTCCCTTTCCTTTCCTTTCCTTTCTCCTCTGAAACCAGCCGTCAAAAGGTCCTCTCACACTACTAACTCTTCCTCTAAACCAGGGACACAACACAAACCATAACAGAGCTCGGAGACCAGAGAGAGAGAGAGAGAGAGAGAGAGAGAGAGAGAGAGAGAGAGAGAGAGAGAGAGAGGACTCTCCTCTCCTTGTCTTCCTCTTCATCGTCGATGCTCAAACCCCCGTTTCGCCAGACCTGGAAACGGCCGCTGCCACGCCGCTCGCTGCTTCGCCTCTCATGGAGCTGTCACCGGACCTCCCCTCCGCGTCCTCCAACCTCCTCTGCGCCGAGGACCTCGACGACGTTTCCGACAGACGCGCCGGCGTCGACGAGTGGGCTCTGCCGTCCGCCTCTGGCGGCTGCGCCGGAGATGGAAATGACTGCCGCCTGGCCACCTTGCTCGCGTCCGAGGGCGACCACGTCCCCGGCCCGGATTACCTCGGCCGCCTCCGCTCCGGCGCACTCGACGCCACCGCCCGCCATGACGCCATCAAATGGATTCTTAAGGCGAGCGGCTCTTATTTCTCCTTTGCCCCCCCGAACTGTGAGACCTCTGCTTTGCTTTGTACTTAATGGAGCCGTTTCCGTTGGGTTGATCAGGTGAACGAATTCTACCGCTTCGGACCGGCGACGGCGTACCTCTCCGTCAACTACCTCGACCGCTTCCTCTCCTGCCACTCCCTTCCGGTGAGCTCGTCGTGCAACAAGCGCGACGTCGAAAAATAATAACTTCTTTTGTTTCCTCTGTCGCTCATTGTTTGGTTCCGCCTTTTGCGTGTGCGGATTGCCGCAGAACGGCGGCGACGAAGGGAGGTGGCCGATGCAGCTTCTATCGGTGGCGTGCGTATCTGTGGCGGCGAAGTTGGAGGAGGCGGACGTCCCTTTGTTGCTTGACCTGCAGATCCTCGACCCGCTCTTCGTGTTCGAGCCTCGAACCCTCGGCCGCATGGAGCTCCTCCTCATGCTCGCGCTCCGCTGGCGGATGCGCTCCGTCACCCCCTTCGACTTCCTGCCCCACCTCGCCGGCGCCCTCTCCTCCGACTGCATTATTTCCTCTGGCCAACTCGGCGCTCTCCTCAGCAGCGCCTCTCGTCTCATCCTCAGCACACATAGAGGTGGCAGCATTATTCCTTTCCCTCGATTCCTCTACAGTTTTCTTTACGAACTCAATTTATATCTATTAAATGCTCCATCTTTTAACATGACAGTGGTGGACTTCCTGGGCTATCTGCCGTCGGCGATCGCCGCGGCCGCCGTGCTCTGCTCTGCCGACGAGATCGGCGTCGCCCCGCCCGGCGACAGCGGCGACCTTTTGAGCTGCTTCCACGAGTGGGACAATAAGGTAATTTAAGCTCCCCTTTGTTGTCACCGGCGGTGAACTCACCTCTACTCTTTCTCAGATACAAAAGGAATCAATACTAAAATTTAATAACTGTCACAAAATTACGATAATTCTTCTATCACTACCAAAAAAATCATACAAGAAAAAAAAAACGGGAAAAAAAAAGAAAGAAAAGATGAGACATAAGGCTACAAAAGGGCCGGTGGCGGTAGCTAAAAGTGAAAGGGAGGTGACGGCACCTCGAAAGGGCGGGACGTTTTTTTTACTTTCTAGCGGTCAATTCGGAGGGTAATTTTTTTTCCCAAGTGGTGGAAGGCTACGAGACGCGCCTCCGTTCTTTTCTTACCCTTCTATTTTATTAATTAATAACTATTTTAGTTTACTTCGATGCATCTGCAGGAAGCGGTGAGTGGGTGTCGCCAGCTCATGGATCAGTACCTCATCGACACGTGTCCCTCCGCCGCGGCGACCCGCTTGAAGCCGCCGGCCGCCCCTCGCAGTCCACCGCCGGCCAACCCCCCGCCGAGCCCCGTCGGCGTCCTCGACGCCGCCGCCTGCGCCAGCTGCGACTCCTCCGCCTTACGGCGGCCGTTGGAGGACGCCTCCGAGCCTGAGCCGCCGCCGACGGCGAGGCGCCGTCTGTACAGATGACATAGAAGAAGACGAGGATATTACCACCCCCGCTGCTGCTGGTTCTACTTCCGTGGACGAGAAAAATTATTATATCTCCTATTATTAGGCTCTTATTTTTATATATATGTTAATTTCAATTAATATATCTCTACTTATTTATTGTCTCCGCTCTTTACGTTCCAGCTTATAATTTTGTATAAATATTATAATATTTATTTCTTGTAATATTTGAACTTAATTATTGCATTATTAATTACTAATTAATAGTTTAATTTGCGTCGGAAACACGAGTCGAAGGGTAGAATGGGAAAGATGCGGGCGCGAATCATATTTTTGTTTCCTAATTCCCGGTAGCCAGCGGGGCCCACGCGCTTGCGTCCAATAAAAGTACGACACTTGGTCCCGTGGAGTCGGGCACGCTCCGCTGTCGATTCACGCGTGTAGGGACCCGCGTGGACTTTGGCGTCGCCACGTGGCACCTGGTCTGACGCGGACGTTGCAACTTTTTTTTTTTGCGCTGCGTACGCTTCTGTTTGGAGGCCGTTTAGATGTTGTCTTGGTTCGTAAGAGATCTCATCGTGGCCGTCCGATCGTGTCGACGGTGGGTCCCATCCGAGTTGGGTACAAAACGGCCAGCAAAAGAGACGAAAGCATCTAGACCGTCCGCGTGATGGATCGGACGGATGCGATCGGCTGCTCTCTCGGGAGTGCGTTAAGTTGGCGGGAAAGAAGAGGTTCGTCGTTTCCCGACCTGTCACTGCTCGACCACGTAACGGCGTCTGCATGCGCGCTGTTTATTGTTCCTCCAAAAATTCTAAAGATCACATTTTTTTTTCATATCTTACTCTTAAGTTTTTTTATTATTAACACCATATAAGATATTCATTATCTTTTCTATTATTTAATATCTGCATAATTTTCTAACAATTTCTAATATACTTTTTTCTCTTATTTTTTTATAATATTTTCTCTTATTATAAAGATTTATTTTTTATAAGAAATATATTCAACTTATGTAATTATTTTTTGTGCACACACATTTTTTTTCTCTTGTTATAATGTCTTTGAAATTTTATGCTTTTCATATCTTTTGAACCTTTAGTTTTTACTTTATGTTTATCATTTCAAATAAAACTACTGTAACGTATTATATGTGTATATATATATATATATATATATATATTAAGATATAATGATAATTTTTAATGTAAAAATATCAAAACAGTATTATTTTCTATTAAGATATTTAAAATATAAGAGCAGTAAAACAAATTTTATACAGAAATAAAGCATCAAATAAAATATATTTTAATTTAATCAAATTAGATATAAATGATAAAAGACAAGCTATTGAATAATAGAAAAAATAAGATTGTGAATATTTTGAAATTTGTGTAATTTTTGGAGAATATAAGTGTATCTTGTCAATAAAAAAGTTAAAGGATAAAATCGACAAAGGAGTGGTATTAAGATTTTTTGGAGTGGTAATAAGGCCAACCTAATACTATTTGGAATCATGCAAAATATTTTAATTTAAAATTTCCAAATATTCATTTTATGCAATAAAAAAGTTGTTATAATTTTTTTTTAAAATCTAGTAAGATAATAATACTAATTGTGAATGTGACACCCCATATACACATCCCACCATTAACAAAATACTTTTCCGAAGATGCTACAAACTTACTTTTTTTTTACTTTACTTTTGATCAAATGATGATCAATACTATAAACATGTCATTGCGAAAGTCAATACTAAAATTATAATCAACACATATGTCATGTGCAATTCATCTCATCATGAACATCATCACGATATCATTGCGTCATCACCGTCTATTCTACCTGCAGGTTCAAAAGTAGAAAAGATAATCTCTCAAAAGCGATGAAGCTCAATATGTGAAGGTATAAATAATTGGGAAAATTCATATGTGAAGATACTAAAGAAAATCAACTTCATAATAAATTCACCTTACCTTGGTCATCTGATTTACTTATGTCTTTTATTATTTCATTGCAAAAACATTAATTATGATATCATTACATTATTCATGTCCAATTCTTTCGCTACTTTCATTTCATTTGTCCTTCATTCATTAGTGACATGAATATCAATTGCATCTAACTCATGATGCCCATAACCTTCTTAGTCCAATATATTCAAGTCACCTTTGACTTAAGACCATCTACAATATCCTTTATTTATCTTGTCCTAAGTTATCAATCATTACAATAAATAGTGAGATTTTTATTAGTTATGAGGATCGTTGGCTTTGGTAGCGATGCAAATCAGGCTAGCTAGACTTCGGAGTCTCTCTTCATGACCCAATAAAATTAGTTTTGGAAGAAACCATCAATCCTTGAAGGAACAAGAACTAGTCTCCTAAGAAATCCTCAATCTCCAAATGAATTGGAACTGGTCTCCGAGAAAACCTTCAATCCCTGAAGGAACTGGCCCTTGTAGAAACCCTCAATCTCTAAAGGAACTCGAACTGGCCCCCATAGGAACCCTCAACCTATGAAGGGATTGGAACTGGTCCTCGTAGGAACCCTCAATCCCCAAAGGGATTAGAATTGGTCCTCGTAGAACTATTAGTCCTTGAATGAACTGGTAGTTAACAATCATCAAGAACCAACGCATACCCTTAATAGATACATTCAATCATATGCATTGTTCCTTTTAACTCTATTAACCATTGGACACCAGCTCATTTCTAGGTTATGACTCATACAACCATCTTTAAATCAAGCAACAAGATAAGTCCAAAAGCATAATGGAATAAATCCACATAATTCCTACTTATCAAATCTAGAGGAAACACGACCCACGTCAAAATTGGACATGATCTATTTTCTTGTCATAAGTACACATCCAATCATTAGTCAGGACACGACTCATGTCACTGTGTGACACGGTCTACGTCGAGTAACTCCGAGTTCGACACGACTGATTCAGGTTGACACGGTCCATGTTCCTATTGAGTCCATATCAACGAAAAATGACATGGTCCGCATCCCTTGCTTACTTCCGTCATGTTGCATGGACCATGTTGAGATGACACGATCTTTTCCAGGTTAGGGTTTTGTTGTGTTTGACACAACTTGTGTTAGAAAGTGACACGACATGTGTTAGAAAATAACATGGATTATGTCAAAGTGATGATGTTGTCCTCGATTTGGGGAATACAGACAATAAAGTCTAGGGGCGACGCAACCCGTTTCCCCTATTTTAGTTTTGTGTGAGGGACTCGACTTGCGTTCAGTGAAGCGACCATTCCGTGTCACCGAACGTAGATCATGTCAATTTAGGACACATTCCATGTTCGACTTTCAGGTTGATTAACACAATTAACTATTATTTAAACTATTATAACTTTATTGCATGTACCCTAATCTACTTTTAATCTTTATAAATCCTTTTTTTATCATACACATATGGAAATTTGAGAGTTGATCCTTCTAATTACGTACCTTAATTTTCACTGGTTGATCTTCTTCTTCCTCACTGGACCTCTCCTCCTCCATGTTAAACCATCTTCTGGACATGTCCTCCTCCATGTTGATATGACTCGTGAGGAGAGAAGGAGAGAGAGAGCAAAAGGGAGAGAGAGGAGGAAAAAAATATGGGGAGAAAAAGGAGTTGGATCCTATTTGTAAGAAAAGTAAACCCCATTAGATAAGCATTAATGATAAGCATTAATGTTGATAAACATTATTTTAAGTTCTGAAGCTTATTTTAAAATATAAGTAATTACATATTTGGATAAAAGTGTTATAATATCAACAAGTACTTATAATGTTTGTTAAAATAAATATTGACTAAAATATCCTTGAAGTTATATGATAATAGTATTAAAAGAATATTGATAAAAGAGTAATATAGTTGGTTAAAAAAATTAACAACTTTAAAAATAAGCAGGGTACCCTCTGTTTATTTTTTCGACTTATAAGTTGTTACCCTAACAACTTATAAGTACAATTTTTTATTTACCAAACATGGAAAATTTTCAAAATCTATTTATAACTAATTTTAAAATACTTATAAGCTTAACCAAACATGCCCATACTTTAAAGCGGTTAGGATTTCTAAAAATAATCTTGTATGTGATTATATTTTCTTAAGATAATCTTTCATAGGATTAGAATTCACTTAGAAACTGATTAAAATAGGATTAGGAATATTAAATTTATAATAAAAATATTAATACAATAAGTTGACTTTGACTCTTATCATTTTTTCTAATCCTAATCAAGTTGCATCTTTTCTTATCTTATTATATCTTTCTCATTAATAAATTAATAATAACATTATTTTTATTATTACTGTTATTATTATTATTATTATTATTACTATTGTTATTATTTACTTAAAATTTAGGTAATTACAGTGAACCTTACAATTCTCTTTATACTACATGGTGAGCATGGGTCGGAACGACCCAATTGCCCCGGCCCGTACCAACCTAATTTATGGGGAATTTTTTCCGACTCAATTACCATCCAGGTCCATGTCGGGTCAAGACTCAAAATACCCGATATGGTTCGAGCTAAAATCGGGTTACTATATGAAATACCCGGTCCGGTGAGTCCCGACCCGATATTAATATTTAATTATTTATTTTAATATATATATATATAATTCTTCTCGCTTATTAGTAATATGTATCTATTTTATTTATTCGGCCTACTTTATAACTTACTTTTTATATTTTATTTTGTATATATTAACTTACTTTTTAGGGTTATTTCCATTTTCCTCCCCTAAACTATCGCGAAATTTTGGATCTCCCTAAATTATAAAATTGGGCAAAAGTAGGTCCAAACTTTTTTCGACCAGATAATTTCATCCAAGAGTTTGATTTTGAATTTATCTAAATTATTTTAATTTATTAAATTACTATTTTACCCTCCATACTAAACAATTATTCCCGTATTCTCTCTACATACTCTCTCTTATCTTTGAGCTCTCTCTCTCTCTCTCTCTCTCTGTGTGTGTGTGTGTGCAATATGCGCACTTTCTCTCTCGCTTGCTCACTCTCCTCTCTCGCTCTCCGAGCTCTCTCTCTCTCTCTCTCTCTCTCTCTCTCTCTCTCTCTCTTTATGAAATCTTACCACCTTTTGTTTTTGTTGTGGTCTCCTTGAACATCAGCTTAGAAAGGTCTTGTTCTATGATCCCTAGGTACACTCCTTATTCGGATGACTATGCCCCCTTCCTTGTAGACAATGTATGTTGGTGGCCATTCTGCTAAAATTGGCAGATGTGTGTCGCCTGCTCCATCACCTTTACTACACCTCCATTTGGCTCTCTTGAACCAGTTCTTGTCACTACACTTTTGATACCCTATAATTACCATATCTCAAATGTCCATTTGGAACAATTACTATGCAAGGGTAGGATGTTCACTCAAATGCAATAGATATAATGTTAGTGCGAGCACAACTATTCTGCACTTGACTCTGACATCTGCACAAATGCCTCATAGTGATGACCCTTATTCACCCACATTATCATCAATATATGGATGCAGACCATGTGGTGAGTTCCACATAAACCTTATGATGTGTGCTCATCACATGATCAATTCAACATCTCTAATCTCTTAGCAAATATGAGAGGAACTTATACATGTGTCCATCAATCACGTGGAAATCACAAAACATCTAATTCTTTGACTTCAAAACATGTGTTACCTTATAGAGTTGCTTCCTTCTCTTTTGTTCCCCTTGTGATCTCTTCCTTGTTTCCCCCATAGATCTACTGAAACTTTGCACTTCATTGTTCCTTTGTTTGCTCCTACCGCACACATCTTAGTCAACATGGCAACTTACCCATTAGCACTCGACGGATCCAACTTCTCGCATGAAATCTTAGTAGACCAAGCACTAAACTGGCTTGCTGAAATATGCAAGAACTCCAATATGGACTCGTCAACCGCATTTTTTGATGAGGAATAAGTTGAGGTTGATTTATTCCCGCCTCCCCTACCGTGTAATGAGTTGAAAAATCAAAGTCCAAAAAGAAAAGAAGCATCCCTCATCCATTGAATCTTCACTTCTTTTGCTTGATTTACATATCGTATGCCACAAAATGTCGAATCATTACATGCCATCTTAATGCATCTATATGAAAATACTCATTTAGAACTACTAAGAGGGCATATAGAAGCTAGGTTAGAGACCATATCTCTGAGCTTATCACTCAACAACAACAAGACTTCATTGTACTAGTCGAGTCACATGCACCAATGGACCACTTATGCAGTTAGACATGGTTAGGATGAGGATTGTCCAATAGGGTTTTAAGGCTTTTAGGGGGACTTTTCTTACTTGACGTGGAACCATCATTAACCCCTGTCCACCATGACCCCATAGAGTATTCATGTGGTTGTTACTGATGCGAAAAATCACACGCTAAATACTCAGCAAGTATACTGGTCGCACAAGTAATAAAGTGATAAGTAGAGTGTCGAACCCACGAGGATTGATGAATTTAAGATTCTAAAATTTTTATCTTGAAATCCGATTTAAAAGATATTCAGTGAATTAAGATAAGATAAGAGATAAGATAAAAGATAAGATAGAATATGTAAAAGATAAAAGATTAGATTTCAGTTTTAAAAGATAAATAGATAAATGAAGTAGATGGATTAGTTAGAGATAAAAGATTTATTAAACACTGTTATCTTTCAGAATTAATCGATAATCTTAT
>LTAE01004544.1:32742-44343 GCA_001647135.1 Pontederia paniculata | reverse complement strand
CTTTTTGATGATTACAAATTCATAAGGAGTGAACTTAGGGTTAGTTATAAACATGAAGCTTATTAAGAAACTTTAACTAACCAAACATTCAATAGAGGAGATTAGGGCAGCAATAGATTTGTGAATCAGAATTGAAATAAAGAGCTGGAAATTTATCAATGTGTGCATATATTTTGGTATAAAGTTCTACATAACAGCTATACAAATAATTTGGGAAAGTGGGGTAATAAACATGAGAGAATGTACATTTAAACCTAAGATGAGCAGAAAATGAGAGTGTTTAAGCACGAATTCATCTATATAAAAACTACTTATCACGAGCAGGACATTCTCATGAGCGAAGACCCATCAATGTCCTGAGGCCACAAATTTACAATGGTGAGAGATCGACTAAGGAAATCAAACAATTCATTTGGAATGTTCGGCGGTACATGAAGGCCCAAGACATTACATTGGAAGATAATATGGTACTCAATGCCTCCTTCATCTTAGAAGATACGACCAACTTGTGGTGGCATTTCATTTGCGAGGACATCAATCGTGGTAACATAGCGACAATTAAAACATTGATAGAATTATGTGAGTAGCTCAACTCTCACTTCTGCTTAGTCAATTTTGACATGAAGACGAACATGACACTATTCCATATCCAACAGAAGAGATCTTTGAAGGACTGCATTAAGGAGTTCATCGAGCTTCACCTTCAAAATCTTCGAGTAGATGAGCAAATTCTCCGAACAGGATTCGTCAATATGCTAAAGTCATGGGCTCGCACGGAGTTGGACAAGAAACATTGCCCCAACCTCCGCTCTCTTCTTGCCACTACCGAAGCTCACACGGAGTTTTCAAAGTCAATGTCAGTACCACCAAAACCCCATGGCAAGAGTATTGGTGGGGGAGAAAATTCTCAATTGTCGAATAAGCGAAAGACCAATCCCCATCACACTAGTTATAGCAAGGTGTCTCCTGGGAAGAAGTCATTTAACCAGGACAAGCCAAAGACAAAACTTTCAAGTCCTTGCTACATCTGCGATGGACCACATTGGATGCGAGACTATCCAAAGCGTGTTGCTATCAATGCCATGGTTCTAGGAGATCAGAAGTAAAAGAGAGAATCCCACGTCGCCCAAGTGTCTAGGAGTCATGCATGTCCTCAATTCCATGTCGACTTCACCGACAGCCAATCAAGGAGTATTTCTCTTCACCAAGGTGCTGGTGGAAGAGAAGAAACTCGATGACCTCATTGGCACTGGAGTTTCAATCATCTTCATCCCTGAGAGTGTTGCTAAGAGACCCAATCTTTCATTATCAAGAGATAGGACAAATTTTAAAGTTGTGAACTCGCACGTTGTGCTAGTCGCAGGCATTGCCCCAGACATCCCGATTTGTCTTGGAAAATGGTCAAAACCTATTAACTTTACCATGACCTTATGGTGGGACTATATCCCATTGATCGAGCCGCTCACAAACTCCTTGGTGATTCGTGACACAAGGAGCTCTTGCATTCTCCATCTCTAGCGGGGAAGAGCATGACGTCAAAAATATTCTCAACAATAAAACTTGTTCCTGAGAGCCCTAGTCACCCCAAGCGGAAGTCGTCCAAGTTTCGAAGGGCTCCCAAGAGCGCAGACATCGAAACCAAGAGGTCCAAAGCCTTCAATCGCAGCTCTACAGCAAAAAAGAAGGATGAGTCAAGGCCACATCTGTTGGTGGACAGACTCGAAGCACACCCTTGTCATGACCCCAAGCAACTCCCATGAAGATAAATGATCCTTACGCTCAATATAATGAGCAAAGGATGACGAAGCATCGATCAACAAGTTCCAAGTGAAGTTGCTCCCCCAACCTTATGGGAAAGGCGACAACTTACTTTAATAACACTATCGCTTCCAAGGCTCATTCCAAATCGTAAAGGTGGAAAAGGTAGCATACAAGTTGGAGCTTTCCCGAAATCTTCAACAAAATCTCATATTCAATTACAGATTGCTTAGAAGATGCCATGGAGTTGGAGCAACCTCCTAACACATCAAGATGATTCGACACTACGCAAGTCTCGAGAAGACGATGACAAAAGAATCTTTGTAGCTAAAGAATCAACAAGTGAAGTCGTACTGCACACCCAGATGTTGTGGACTCCATTGACACTATATAAAGTTGAGGACTCCGGATTGGACGAAGGATCAGTAAGCGAAACAGACCCAAGGAAGGAGTCCTTGACGAGTCCCACATGATGCGGACATTCCTCGTGTTGCGTAACGCTGATGAAATCGAAACCAAAAAGATGAAGCTAGACAACCAATCGATGAGTGAAGTCCAGACCGAAAATGAAAACGTCGAACAACTCAGATCAACGATCCTTGGGATGTTGCCAATTTTGGTGGAGAAGAATGTTAGGGTCATTTGTTGGCCCACTCAAATAAGGTTGCACCACGACCTTGCAACGTCGCCGCACAGCCAAAGCAAACGCCAAGGCCAATGCTTCGTGTTGGACCACGCTGCAGAGTCCATTCTCATGAGTCATGTCCACTTTTGTCAAGGGACACCATATGAATGATCCTAAGCTATTACTGTTTTCCTAGGATTTCTCATGTATTTAACCATGTTTCCCTGAATTTGTGCCTAGTTTCATATGTTTGTTAACTAGTGGTATAGAAATAAGCATGCATAGGTAGAATGCATCCCCGGAGATGGTCCTCCATGTCACTCTTCGTCATCCTACCACTTAGGGGTGTGGTATATTGAGGAAAAATATGTTAACCCCTCATCGTGTTGTAGTTGTTTCCCTTGT
Source organism: Pontederia paniculata (assembly GCA_001647135.1). NCBI lineage: Eukaryota > Viridiplantae > Streptophyta > Magnoliopsida > Commelinales > Pontederiaceae > Pontederia > Pontederia paniculata. The sequence goes on along the minus strand of LTAE01004544.1, from coordinate 41,555 downwards.
GTAATGAAAATTATTTATGATAAGTTCATTTTTTAAGAATTCTTATTGATTTCAGTGTGCATGTCCCAATAGCGGGATCAACATCTCGTATTGTGGCCAACTTGCTTCAAGACGCCCTTCGTGTAGATGGGGGGGGGGGGGGGTTGACAAGCCATCAAAGAGATCCTTCGATGTCTCTATCCTTCCAGAGAAGTGCCTACTTAAGCACTCGTCTTGACGTTCGCTCATGCGTCCGCGCAAGACATCACGTATGACACCGCTTTCGCGGGCCGTCATGTTCCAAGCCTTCCACTGCCCATATCACTCAAATTCACTCAAAGAGCTTGTCCAAGTGTCCCACTCGTACGTTACTGTTCCCCGCACAAATGCCTCGTAACACAAGCAAATGCACATCAATACTTGCTTGTCATATCGTCGCTGGGGTCTCTGCCCTTTAATCATATTTTTTTTCCCACATTAGGCTCCTACAGCTGCTTCATTTGAGGAAGAGAAAAAGAAGTAGAAAAACTTAATAGGTTGAAATCCGGCTTCATGGTTGCTGGTAGTATTTGTGCGTGTGTGCTGGTTTGCTTCACTACAACAAAATGGGTTTTTATGGACCACCAGATTGGGTCCCTAAAACTTCATAATTGGTCCCAAAAGAGATTTTGCAACTAAAAAACTTTTGGTCCCTCATGGTCCCTACAAACCGGTCTTTAAAAGCTACAAAGACCAATCTTAGTGTTGGTCCCTAAAGACAGCATCTTTAGGGACCAATGCCTATGATAGCTAAATACTTGTCATTTAGTGACCAACTACTTTAGTCCTTAAATGTTTGCAACTTGTAATACTAGTAGCTTGCATTTTTAGATTATTATTTTGATTAGATTTATATACTTTTCAATTTCTAATAACCAACTTGCATAAAATATATGATTAACATGCTTAATTTGTTGCATAAAAAATATTTAATAGAACAAAAAAATACATTATAATTTCAGCATCACCATATTAGCAAACTTCATGTACTTAAATTCTTCAATTACAACCATAAATATGGATTTTTTTGTTAAAAAACTTAAGCTCATATTTATTGACAATCAGGTCACATAGAGTCCTATTTGTGGTGGATGCATATGTTTTGAATGTTGTGGGCTTTGTGGATGAAGACCAACAACAAGCCGACAGGACGAGTTCTCTGGCGAGCAACTTTCTCGGGCATTAATTTCTTGATGGTGATGATGGCAGCAGTGGCTAGTAAACAAAAAAAAAATTGCATCTTGGAATGGTTAAGTTGCAAAAAACTTTTAGGTAAAACACAAATTGCCATGACTTGCAAGAATATAAAGCTGTGAAGAAACCATTACCTCATCTTTTAATTGAATTCAATAGAAATATTGAATCTTTGAAGCTGGTTAGCTACAGAAGTCCTATCTTCCACTAACTTCAATCAATCTTAGTTCACAAAAGCCTGAGCAGTGGAGCTGCAGAACACAAGAATAATCTAACAGATATAAGACAAAATCTAAGTGCCTGGATAATAAGTTGCAGAGCTGCAGTGGAGTTTCTCTCCTGCTCATAGTGCCTGGATAAAAATAGTACATGGACACTTTCTCATTCAAATTAAATTAGTATATGCAGAATTAGCAATGAATATCAACAAAGGATTAATAAAAAGTTTTCATTATAAGAAGGTCTGTCAACACCCTGTTTTCATTATAAGAAGGTATGTCCAAAAAAAAATATCAACAAGCTCCGCCTTCTAAACCATTATAAGAAGGTCATACAGATATTTTAACAGCAACCAATAGCTTCTAATGGTTCATCAGTCAAAACGAGACTGTGATTGCCAATAAATAAATAGAGTTTTGGACCAAAAATATGAATCAATTAGCCAAGATTTTTTTTCACTTCTCAAAACACTAATCCAAACTTCAAGTATCCCTGAAATTATGAGTTTTATTTAACTAATGGTGTGTTTGAATTGAGGGTAATGGAAGGTAATGAAGAGGAGAGTAATAATTAATCTTATTTGGATAATAAATTTTTGGAGGGAAAAGTTAAAAATTAACTTTCTTTCCATTCCTAATTAATTAAAAATTATTACCCCAAATTAAAATTGAATGGAGGATAAAGAATTTTACCCTTAAATGAAAGACAATCCAAACCACCCTGTACAAACACAAGAACTGTTATTCACAAGCACAAACAGATGAATGCAACATGCATAAGAGTTTATCGTGTAGAATGGGGGAAGAGAGAGGGAGAGAGATGGTTATCATTGTTTTTTTTTTTTAATTTGAGGCAACATTTCTATGTCACATTATTATTTTTCTACATAAACTTTAACATTCAAAACCTAATAAACGCATAAACCTCATTGAGACAAATGGTGTAGTTGGTCCTTGTAGATTACATTAATCAAGAACCAATGTCATAATATGGTTCCTATAAATTAGTTTGTCGGCACCAATTGTTTTGTGGTCCTTAAAGAGCGAAGGAATGGGGACTAATTTTCAAATTTGTCTCTAATAAATAGTTTTAGGAACTAAATCATTATTAGTCCCTAAATATATTTTTTTGTTGTAGTGAGCTTATTGGCAGATGACAATTTTATGCGTGCTTTTTGGAAGAATCCTGCACCCATGGAAAGATTCTAATTCCAAGGACCACAGTGAAGAAAGTGAGGGAGGAATCAGTTTTCGAGAGAAAGTTAATGGTGCAATTGCAGGTGCAGAAGAAAAAAAATATAAGATTTTGGAAGATTTCAGGCCGGCGTTCATTCTGTGCCTGCCTGCCTGCCAGCCTGCTTGGTACAATGCGTTACCCTGCCGGCATCCTTCATCCACCGTGCAAACTTATAAAGACAAAAAAAAGAAGATGAATGAGCTGCGAGGAGATTATGTACCACAAAATGATTTAAAGAAAACTGAATGCATAGTTTTTTTTTTTTTTTGAGAGGGTAAAGGATGAGAGTCTTATGCACTCATTTAACTTTATTGCTTAACTTTATTGCTGAAATGCTATTTTACATGTTAAGGTTAATCATATTATAAACTCGTTCAATCTCTCATTATATTCTTCGTTTCGCTTATAATATTTTCAATACAACATTGTTTTTTTAAAAATACATTTATTTCGTTGTCGCCAAATCGACCATAGAAAATAAATAGCATAGCTATGCACCATCTAGATAGATATACTCGGATGTTGAGATCTTATACGCTAAATTTGAAAGACCTCCAAAAGTTTTCCATTGATCTTACATCAGCCCGCCGACATCCTGACCCTTCCCAGACCTCTCTTGACATTGGGCAGTAAAAAAAAAAGATGATTATTGTCTTCCATTAGGACCTCACAAAAAACACATGTTGTATTTGCTTTTTGCATCTATCTCATCCTATAACATCGGGTTGGTAATCTATCTCGTCGCAATAACTATGCAAATATTTTTATCCGTAAAGATATCTTAATCTGCCATATTAAGTGGCAGTCTGTACGCAAATCATTGTCATCTATTAAGTTTTCACTTTCCAACAACTTGCCCACTGATCGTGAATCGACCAGATGACCAAATCCATGAATCATGCCGAGAAATGTCTAGATGTATCCTTCGAGCCTCCCCATAAGTTGAATGAAATCATTAACACACTACTCTAAAAAAGAAGATACAAATTGTGACGTCTATACTCCATTTGTTAAAAATATCCCTGATCAGTAAATAACGTCAAAATGCCCGTCTCATGCAATAGCATACAATCTAATGAATGCATAGTTCATTAGAGCTTTTAGGCATACGTGTGAGTTTGATTTTTCCTGTAATCATATTTGGTTGTGGAATATGTATTTTAGATGTGCATGTGGGGTTCTGATCAGATTTGTATATACTGTTGATCTGTGACACGGTTTGAAAAAAATGATCGTTTGTACAGTATTTACTGCGATCTAATATTCAGGACAGTTTGTGTAACGCAAAGCCTATTGCCGAAGGTTACTCTGTCACAGCTTTCTGATAGAAGTAATCAAAACTAATATCAAGGTGAAACTAACTAATCATTTCAAACGAACCTCCTGCGTTTGCAATAGACATCAGTGTATGAAATCCATTGACACCAACAAAAAACAAAAGCACCATCGCAGCACATTGCAGACAGGTAAAAATCAAACCGAAAACTATAGGATAGGAGTCGAAGTAACATATGTTCTTAACATAGGTCAGGCCACGAAAACAATCCATCTAGAGATGAGGTCTCACACCGATAGCACAAACATGAATTTAGCAAGATTTAGCAGTACAAGCCTTCAATACTTCTACTATCTGATCTGCAACTGATCAGAAACCATGAATTTTGATTTTCTCCTTCTTCACAATGCCAGCCTGCATATATAACAATAAAGAAATTCAGAACGCACTGTTCAAATAAACACAACAGGACTACAATGTGATTGGACAATCAACCTCCTCTCAATTATTAATGAAACTTAAAGCCAAGCCTACTCACCTGAGTCAGGAAATTGGAGACATTCTTGCGCTGATCACCTTGAAGTTGAATGACCTGAAAGATTGTCATATGAGCATGAGCAACAAAACTTGGAAATGCACATGTACCAAGCAGAAGAGGAAGAATAATGATCATCTTAAGAGAATCAAAATGAACAGTAATACCTGGCCCAATTCTGGGTCTTGGACCACAGTACCATTACAGCAAAATTCCCTTTTAAGATCCTTTAAGATCTTATTGTAGCTGAACTCTTTCTTCAGTCCCTGGACAGTTGTCAAGCTCTTTCTGCCATTTCGCTGCTGTATGCGCACATGAACATAATCCTTCGTCCCAGCACCAGAGTCATCAGCATTCGCCTCAGCAAAGGGATCTACAAACAAGGAAAAAGATGGTAAGATACAATTCACAAACGAAATTAATATCTCCTTTACCAAGATCTATGATATCTTAAACATACCAAAAGCAGTTGAGATCTGGATGTCAAGACCAGACATGAACTCTTTGCTATAGAGAATAAACTGTAACAACTGAGATCTTCTGAAGTGCAATCCTTTATCTGCAATAGGTGAATCTACTCAGTATATAAAAGGGTTTATATCAAGATTAATAAAAAGAAAGTTGACATACACCACCTAAATAACTGACAATGTATTCAGTATGCACAAGGCCATTATGAAACTTAAACAGCGCAGATTCAAAGGGTTAATGAACTCAAATGTAAGAAAAAAAGTTGTGAAAGTCTCGACCGTAACTTTTTTAGAATAATAAAACCATATTATAGCAAAGAACAATTGTATGTTAAATACATCAGATGAATTGAAAAATAATTTGAAAAGTCATCATGGCGAACATGATTTCAAAGGAAAAATAGCGTACATGAAAGAAAAACCCAAATAGAAATGTAACCAGAACAAGTAACACAACAATAAATATCAAGAAACTAGAGGATATAGGCCATCTCCTTTTTCTTCTTGAAAAAGGAAAGGATGACTACAGAGCTTGGTAGTCATCCGTTATATAGGGCATCTCTTGAACAACAAGTCTGTACCAGCACATCATGCTCCAACAGCACCAATCAAATATCAACAGCTTAAGATGGAAATAATAATCAGAAATGGTGGAAAAAAACACTACTATTTGATAAAGATACAAATAAAGCTGTCAGAAATAACTAAGCTAAACTGCAAACAACATTCTTCATAAACAATTGAAAGCGGCGTAATAAAAACTCCATGACAGATAAAAACTGGAAAGGCATATCTTTCATAAACTGTATCATAATTGATAGCAAAATGCTTCATCAGGAACACTGCAACAAATAAATTAAATTCTTCTGACACGAGTCATTTATAGGTAGGAGCAGTTGGTCATATTTGCATTTCAGATTTTAACAAACAGCATGATATGGATAGAGATTGCAGGACTGAAACTAACTATACACCAAAAGCATAAGCTCCTTACAACATTTTGAAATCCAAATGGCCTATTCCAAAAACAGTATCCTTTAAAATAAAAATTCTCTATCATACTCCAAGCTAAACAAACAATCTACTTTTAGTCATTCCTCGATATAAATAGCTTAAAAGAAGCTGGTTACACACCAAAACATGTCAAGGCTACTCTGACTAGTGACTACTAAAGAAATCTCACAACCAAACTATAGGAAATATTTCTTCTTTTGCATGAATCATATTAACATAAAAACGCAATCTTGATACCCAAAATTAAGTAGCCAACAGATCACGAGAAAGGATCTTTCTTAATTCCCAAATGAAAAAATAATAATCTTCAAGAAAATATATCACATTCACTTCACGCAGCACATGCATAACCCTAGAAATAAAACAAATGTATCAATACATATATTACAAGGCACAACAATCAGATCCACAGGATTCCCGAACTGGATTAACTCATACACTCATCCACAATCTATTTAGTATATAAAAGATTTTTATATCAAGATAATAAAAAGAAAATTCACATACACCACCAGATTCGAAGGGTTAATGAACTCAAAATGTAAAAAATTAAAGTTGTGAAATTCTCTGCCATAATTTTTTTAGAATATTAAATTCATCACGTAGCAAAGAACGATTGTATGTTAAATGCATCATATGAATTGAAAAATAATTTGAAAGAGTCATTATGACGAGCATGATTTCACAGAAAAATAGAACAGAGTACATGAAAGCAAAAAACCCAAATAGAAATGTAACGAGAACAAGACAACAATAAATATCAAGAAACAAGAGGATATATAACAACAAGTCTGTAACCAGCGCATCATGCTCCAACAGCACCAATCAAATATCAACAGCTTAAGATGGAAATAAGACCAGAAATGGTGGAAAAAAATATTAGTATTTGGTAAAGATACAAATAAAGCTGAGTCAGAAATAACAAAGCTAAACTGCAAACAATATTCTACAAAAAACAATTGTAAGCAAAGTATCATAATTGTAAAGGCACATCTTTCATGAACTGTACCATAATTGGTAGCCAAATGCTTCATCAGGAACACTGCAACAAATAAATTAAATTCTCCTGACCCGAGTCATTTATAGGTAGGAGAACATGATCATGCTTGCATTTCAGATTTTAACAAACAGCATGATATGGATAGAGATTGCAGGACTGAAACTAACTATACACCAAAAGCATAAGCTCCTTAAAACATTTTGAAATCCGAGTGGCCTATTCCAACAACAATATCCTTTCAAATAAAAATTCTTTATCATACTCCAAGCTAAATAAACAATCTACTTTTAGTCATTCCTGGATATACATAGCTTAAAAGCAGCTGGTTACACACCAAAACATGTCAAGGCTACTCCGACTAGTGACTAATAAAGAAATCCCACAACCAAACTATAGGAAATATATCTTATTTTTGCATGAATCATATTAACATAAAAACGTAATCTTGATACCCAAAATTAAGTAGCCAACAGATCACGAGAAAGGATCTTTCTTAATTCCAAATGAAAAAAATAATAATCTTCAAGATAATATATCACATTCACTTCACGCAGCACATGCATAACCCTAGAAAAAAAAACAAATGTATCAATACATACATTACAAGGCACAACAATCAGATCCACAAGATTCCGGAACTGGATTAACTCATACACTTATACAATAAAACAATCCATTTTGGAACAATAACTGAACAAATCACTAATAATGCACATAAGAACAGCCATGGAATCATCAGTAAAAAGAACAATCAATACCTAAATAACTTGAGCCAAGATAGAATTTTTCTTACCCGATCAGAAAGGACTCAAAGAAACCCCCAAACAGTTGATGAGAAAAAAAAATTTTGACGAAGCCCCAAAAGAGAGCGAATTGTGGATTAATTGTGCCCTCTCTCTCTCTCTCTCCTCTCGCTGCTGCTTCTTCCTATAAAACGATTCGTTTATTAATATTATTTCTAGAAATTACTAATATGATATATATATATATATTTATATTTTTTGTGCGGTGATCCGCATAGATCTTTCCAAGTTGCGCTAGCAATCGACGGTTGAAACAATACTAAATAAACAACTGTGCGGTTGTGATTAGGTACAAAATATGCGGACTCCTTTTATCCTCCTCTTCTGGGATAACCCTTCTCTGGTGCCGGAGGCGGTGGGATGAGATGAGGGGAATCGGACGGCTGATATTGATGATGTGGGTGCTTCTAGATTTAATCTATTATTTGCTTAATTATTTTTTAAAGAAACATTTTTAATATGTTATTTTATTAATTAAAAAGCGAAATGAAGAGTTTTTAATTTTTTTTAAAAAAATAATATTATTATCATTATAATTTATTGTTTATGATATCTTAAATTATTAGTAACTGTAGATATATGCGATTAATTTATACGTTTATTTTTGTTAAAATGTATGATGAGATCTGTCTTCCATAAAAAAAAGGAGAAAAATAAAGATTCATAATAATTTACTATGAACTCAATGTGGTGTATAATTTGAATCATTAATTTTTTATTAGGATCTGAATCATTAATTTTTAAATTAATGATCCAAACTATACATCACATGTATAATAAATTATTATGCACCTCTATTAATCTCAAAAAAGAAAAAAAAATGTCTTGTTCATCCTAATAGAAACATTGCTGATACTTAAAGGTTATAAATAGATAGGAAAAAATGGAGGTGCTCCCTACTTAAGTAGGGAGCACCATGCTTCATACATTTTTAACCGTATGATGTGAGATCTATGGTGACTTGATTTAGGAGAGAGAGAAAAAGTAGGAGAGAGAAGATTTAATATCCACCGTAGATCTAACATCCTACGGTTAAAAATATAGGGAG